>JAZHYW010008195.1:0-143903 GCA_037355805.1 Ixodes ricinus | reverse complement strand
TTTTCCAGAGACATGACTTTATTATAGTATGCATTTTGCAGAGTATATATAAAATATGACCCGAGTCACCACTGTGTATCAGCAGACATCGAAACACCCAACAACAAAACCCGTGTGGTTATCAAGTTTTATCTGTATTCGGTTGGGTAAGAATGGATACTTCGGGTGAGCTGGTTTGTTTGCCTTCCACAACGTTGAACGCCAATTACCGATTCTCCAGATACTACTTCCCTCGCCTTGTTTTCGCGGTGTTAGAACCTCCATCGTGTGAGGGCTTTGAAGCATCATGTTAATGTGCTATGCATACATTTCTCAACTGCCTGCTGCAGTGGTGTCCGCCGACAGTTCTTCTTGAGCCCTTAAAATGGGATGGGTTGTCCTAGGAAGAAACGCAAGAAAACAAAAATATAAAACTAACTAAGCTTGGAAAAACATAACTTCAGTACCCTTTGATACGACGTTAGTGCAAATATAAAATCCGGAGCTATAACCTACTATTTAAGTGATCACCTTCCAATAGTCATGTGTTTGAAAACAAGAAATCCTAAACGAAACAGAACTAATGTATCGATACCCGTTTGGACATATAACTCACAAAAAGGTTGAATGTATTCGGACAAGAAATTCCCTGAAACTAATTTTTCTTGATGTGTTTGGTTCAGAAGATGTTGATGAAATCTATGGACGTTTTTTAAAACTATTTAGAAGCATTTATACTCGCCACTTTTCGTACAACAAGTTTAAGGCATCTAAACAAATCAGAAATCCGTGGATAACACCTGATTTACTCGAAAAAATTAAAACAAAGAACGCGACGTACCAAACATTTGTTAAATCTAGAGACCTGCAAAGTCTACTGTCGTTTAAACTTGCAACCAACTAACAAAGTTAGTACGTACAGCTAAAGCTGAGTATCATGATAAGGTGTTTAAGGATAGAAATGGTCATACGGATTTGGTTTGGCAAAACTAAATTCAGTGTTATATCTTAGTTCAGTCCAACAGCCAGTTGATAATATTAACCGGGAGGGTGTTCGTCTAAGTGGCCTTTCCTTGGTCAATGCCTTCAGCGAATATTTGGCGACATATCAAACATTAATATTGATCCTTGCATATATCTAGAACTCAGAAATAGTAATTCCATGTTTCTTGAACCTGTCACAGATGCTGAGGTATTTTTTTTCACATTTATGCAATTAAAGAACAGCTCTACCTGTAATTGCGATGATATGCAAACACGCCCACTAAAGTTCGTTACTGGTATAATGGTGCCATACGTAACCCAGATTTTTAACCTTTGTTTTTCTTCTGGAGTATTTCCTACGGCGATGCAGGTAGCGAAAGTCTACGTCCTTCACAAGAAAGGAGATAAAAAAAATTCAAAATTTATTGACCGATTTCAATTCTTCTCCTTATTTTCTAAACGTCTCAAAAAAGTAATACACTCCGTCTCGTACAATGCGACTAAACACGATTCACACTCATCTTCGCAGTTTGGTTTTAGAAAAAATCGTTCCACGGAATTAGACCTCTTGTCCCAAGAAAGAATATATGTTACAAACTTTTGAAGCAAAAAGAACGGTTGCTGGCGTGTTTTATGGATTTTACTAAAGCCTTTGATTTCGTGGATCATAATAATTCTGCTTTGTAGACTTAATTACTATGAGTATTCGAGGGTTGCCGTTAGCACTCCTAAATTCATACTTGAGTCATCGCTTCCAATATATTAACATTAATGGTCATTCCTCCGATAGAGAGCGTATTATATCAGGGGCTTCACAATGAAGTATTTTAGGGGCCCTTCTTCTTAACCTCTATATAAACGATATTGTGAATATAGACCCTGTCGCTAAATTTGTAATTTATGCAGACGACACTAGTATATCTCTTTCCTCTTTAAATAGCGATGAATTTGTGGATGCTGTTAATTTTATTTTGTCAAGTTTGGCAGCTTGGGCAAAAGAAAATGAACTAAGTATTAACAGTGAAAAGACAAATGCTATTTTCTTTTGTCCGAAAAATAAACACATTTTAATGTCAAGGCCTATAGTATTTAGCTCAAGTCCGATAGAGATCGTGTATAATTTGAAAACACTAGGTTTCTTTTTGTTTCTGAAAATGTATCATGAGATAGCCATGTAAATTATTTAGTTTCCAAATTGACACGTGTTGTTGGTTTAACGTATCGCCACAACCAAATGCTACCTGTTCGCGTGAAAATAATTATTTACCATGCTCTGTTTTACTGACTCCTGTATTATTGCAACCTTGTCTGGGGCACAACCACGACATCCAACCTAAACAAAATGTATCTCATTAAAAAAATATTGAGAGTTATTTTCAACGCACCTTTTGACTCTCAATCTGATACCATGTTTAGTAATCTGAAAATATTAAAAATTCATAAGCTATCTGATTATAAAGTTGTAATCACCATTAAGAATGAAAACTGAAAAGAAAGTGTTCTTTTAAACGAGTCAGTTGCATTAGAAAAAGAAATAACACGATTTACTTGACCCGCTATATTGAATATTAGAAGGTTCCCACATCCAGGTAAAATTATGGGCAGCAAATGCTTCGGCATTTGATTCCAAAGCTTCTAAACAACTTTGAAGAAAAAAAAATCTAGAAACAATATCTCCTAAAGAGTGGCGTAACATGTTTTTACATATTTGAGTGTTCTGTGTCTTATTTCTGTTCTTCCATTTGCTAATGTATAATTTTCTGTAAATGATTGTTTTTTTTTTCATTGCACGAAAACTGTTTGCTCAATGGCTGCCGATAGAGCTGAGGGCCAGTCAAGCTTCTTGTTGAAGCGTTTTTTCCTTTTTGCTGCACCATTTCTTTAAATGGAAATAAAGATTAATATGAGCAGCACCGCTGCGCAGAATTTGAGGGTTGTAAAAAAGTCTCCTCGGAGCCGACGTCGTGCGGAAAAGTCCCTATAACGAAGACAAGCTAGCTCAATTTGAGTGAAGGTTTGTTCTCTTTATCCTCTTTTTGATATTAGATATTACTCAATGTTTTGCCATAAGAAGTTAGATCAGGTCGCTGTTAACGGTTATGGAGAGTACAAAGAAAATAAAAAAGTTATGTTTTTGTTTTTAAATAGTGTTGTCCAATTTTACCACATTTAGAAAAATGAGCTGCGTTTCTGCATTAATAACAGAACTCCAATAATGGCTAAGCGCGCTTTCCCCTATATATTCGCCAAATATATTACAACATGGTCATTTTTATATATTTTGCGTTGTTTTATATAAAGTAGTTTCGTTGCTAAAAAAATTTGTGAATGCGTCTTCAAAAACCTGTTTCTTTGACGTACGCCGTAGATTTTTTGCGTGAAAGGTTTTATGGTAATTTTTAATATTCTACATACATGTCGTAAGCCTTTTGTAAAATAAGTAGACAAAAATTCTTACTTTGTGCACGCTTTGGAGTGAAATTGACGGCTGTGCAAATCAACAAAGCGAAGCCTTGGTAAATTCTAGGTCTGGAACTTCATGATTTTATACCTTCGGAAGAAAATTAACTACGGCGTTTAGATATAGCTGAATGCTCATCCCAAGAACATGGCTTTGACATATATTTTAACATACTAACAATAAAAAAAGAGTGATCCGGACAATCAATGCACGAAGTGACGTGGAAACACCGAAAAAAACCTCTTTCATCGCTTAGCGAAGCTTGAACACATAGTAAACTTCAACAGAACAGGTTTTTAAATAAGTTGTAGCGTTACACGGAATAATCTTAACGTAAACCAAGCGTCTTCCGAACTTTTGTAATTATTGCAATGATTTTGTAAAGCATTAAAGACGGTTTGAAGGTTATCTTCGTAATCAAAGCGTTTCTGAAGTTTTTACAATTTATGTTTTCTTTGGAGAAGTCTAGCAACAAGTGCGCACGGTATTGCGACTCTACACATGCGTCCGACGGCAAGAAATTGAGTCAAGGATGAGGGAAAAAAGTTTCACGTGTTTTCTTTATATTTCACTCTGCCGCGCATCTGCTATAATGATGGTCGTCTGTTTTCCAGGGGACAAGCGACATGCGCCAGAACGATTATTTTTTTATATTTTTTGTTATATATGTTGTCTTCAGAAATAATCACTTTTGCCGTCCATCTCAGACAAAAAAAAAAAAAGAACATGCAGTTGTGAATTAAAAAATTATCTGTGTTTTTTCGTTACGCTCTTTTCTATTTCTCTTTCTTCTTTTTTTTTTTGTTCGTTCATTTGGCTCCTCTTTCTGGAGAGTTTCGCCAAACCGACACGCAGCCCCAGCTGACCTTCCCCTTGTTTCGTTTCAGAGCAGGCGCAGAGGCTCTTTGACTATCTCGTGCTACGTCTCCGCAAATGTTTTCGCGTCGGCCCGAGTGGTCATAAATTCGATGGTAGTGGACTTCTCCTCTAGCCGATCAGTGTGCGGTCTTTTGTTTCTCCCATTTTCAATCTTTTTCAATCACCCTCCCTCCAGGGAAAAATTGAGTCATCTTTTTCTTAGGCACGATTCCTTCCCTTCAAAGACAAAAAATAACACCGAAACAAAAAGGCCAACGAAATGGAGGGTATAGTTGAAAGGTCTAAAACGAACATATTCTTCCGCATTTATCGGAAGGGCTCTGACCTATGAGTACAAACGCTTTCGTTACATTGCCTATCTTTATGTTTGCACAAAAATCAATGTAATCCAACAAAACATCAAAAACACAAATAACTCACATTCCTCGTTTACTTTTTCACACACACACAAACACACGCTGGTGTGTACAATATTATAAAATATGAAGCGGCGTATATGCCTACATGTGTGTAAAAATGTGAACCAAACTAAGCGAAAAACTGAAGAAAAAAATGTACGTTCGCAAATACATTTTGCAGGAGGAACAGAACTCTGCAAGTATGTAAAAATTGGAGAAGACCGTTACAGGGCACTCAAGTCCACTTACGGTGAAAGAAACCTGCACGTGCATAAGTGCCGCTCGTGCTGAAATTCACTTAAAGTCTGGGTCTTCTTGCTAGAGGCACTGCTGCCCATACTGAAGCAAAATGCTTTTTAACGCTAACCCCCAATCCCAAACTTGTGTCCGTCCGTTCGTCCGTCCGTACAATTTCCCGCTAAATTTAGCGGGGAAATTGATATCAGGAGACCTATGCACGAATTCATTTTCTCGGCTAAATTTAACGCGAAAATTGACGTCACGTGACCGGACGTTACTGGATATACAGGCCAACTCAGTTTCCCCCGCTAAACTTAGCAAAAAAGTTGACATCACGTGACCTATACAACAATTAAGTTTTCCCTATTAATCTGGCGGGAAAGTGGCGTGACGTGACGTCATCTGACGTCAGGTGACCTATACACCTCGGGGACATTAACGGCACGGGGCACATCCGTCAACTCAGTTTCCCCGCTGAATTTAGCGGGAAAATTCGCGTCTTGTGGGCAAACCATCAACTCAGTTTCCCCGCTAAATTTAGCGGGAAATCGACCTCATGTGACTTATAAACAAATTCCGTTACCCGCTAAATTTGGACGGCGGAGAGAAGCTCACCGGAGAAAAGCTCACCGGAGAAAAGCTCACCGCAAAACCGGCAGATGCGGAGAAAAGCCTGAGTGGCCTTTGAGTGGATGCGGAGAAAAGCATGTTAATTTCGAATTTTTGGAATTTACAGTTTTGATTTTTAGGTTTCAGGCAGACATTATTATATTTTCGAACTTTTTCCTGTTCTTCAAGTGCACAAAGTTTTCAGTTAGGCTTTCCTTGCCTGGAGAGTAAACACCAGAAAACACCGGCCTGCAATTTTAAATTTGGGAGCAATATACCCAATAAGCTTAATAAATAATACAAAAAAGAACATTTTCTTTTTTACAAAGTTGACAAATTTTACTGATAATAAATTGACATATGTTACGCACGATCCGACAGCCTCCATATAAAAAGAAGAAAGAAAAAACCGGTGAGCTTTTCTCCGCATACGTTCAATGGCCGGTGAACTTTTCTCCGCATACGTTCAATGGCCGGTGAGCTTTTCTCCGCATCCGCCGGTTTTGCGGTGAGCTTTTCTCCGGTGAGCTTTTCTCCGGATTCGCTAAATTTAGCGAGGGAAATCGACGTCACTTGACCTATACAACCGTTCAGTTTCCACGCTCAATTTTGCGGGAAAATATACGCCACCTGAAGCACGAATTTCCTCACGAATTCTTTATAATGCATTTCAGGCATTATAGAACTTTGAAAGTAAAGGTCTCTGCCAATTTTTTCTCCTCGGTTTTACGCAAAACAGGCAACCAATAATCAGAAAATATAAATATATATTATTTTTTTAACGCGCTGCTTGGATGGATGTTAGTGAATTATCTGAGTGGTGTCTGCGCCTCCGTGTTTCCCTCGGTCTGTTGAATCCATGAAGAAAGGCAAAAAGCGCAGGCGAGCTGGTGAATGACATCTGTGAGAAACTATGCGTATTTTAAGCTCCGGAAATTGAATCAGTTAACCATCCTTATCTCTTGATAAAAGCACCAAAAGGTTTCTAGGCTTGTAGTGGTGCCGGATTTACAGTCTGACCTTGACAAGTGCAGGATTTTCTCACAATCCTGTCGTTTTTTTGTTGTTGTTGTTTTTTGTTTTCTTTTATTATGTGTTCGGGTTCCTGTCCTCGTGTGCTTCGGGCTAGCATAGTTTTGTGATTCAGGGTTTGTGTGCGGTTGTCGGTAAAGGTTGAAAGTTTGGGTACACTTTGTGGAGGGCGAGGAGGTCATTTGAATTTCGAAAGAGGTGTGGGACATGTATATAAGACGATGGTTGTCCATTACATTTCAAGCTGTGTTAGAGACTTCGTTGTTTTGTCCGTTATATTGTTGCTCCTACGTATCAGGGTTACTATGGATGTCTTCAATCCCGTTCCCCATTTTTCGTCCTTTGATGCAGCGAGGAGCGAGTGGGCAGGGCGCCAGTGAAACCGTCATCAGCATATGGCGGGAAATGAGGGGGTTAGCGTGCAAGAATTGATCCCGAGCAGGGGTCTATTGTCGAAAGCGTTGGCTGCCGCAGCTGTATCACGCATACAGAAAAGCCACGAATGGAAACTAGAGGCAGGGAAGCTTTAATGCATTTAGGAAAAGAAGAAAGAGCGATAAGGGGGGGGGGGCAGACGAAGTTGGGTTCACTGCTTGGCACGAGATAAAACTAATTGGACGGAAGCTGCGGGGTGTGCGAAGAGAGGAGAAGTATATTGGAGACTGGAAAGTGGGACGCAGAATGAATGCCTAAGAGCGTAAGCGAAAAGGGGGAGAAAAAGAGTTATCGTCAAAGAGGTTCTGGTCTGGATCACGACAAGGCAGGTGCCTTTTTAACATTTGGAAGCAAAGTGGACACTAGGGTAAGTATGTTTATTTTATATAAACCTGAATACAATTGATATAAAAAGTAAATACAAGCAAATTTTATGTGTTTCCTTTCTACTTGGCGCTTCCCGGAGTTTAGAGAAGTTTCGCGTGCCAAAGAACGTACTAGAGCTACGTGTCGGCTCTTGGTGCATGTTTAGTTCGTGTCTTGGAAGGGGTTGCGTAATCAAGGGCGGGGGGGGGGGGGAGTTTGCAGAGCACTTCCGCGGTTTTATTATAATAGTATATTCATTTCGAAATTTCAAGCCAGAGTAGTACGCGCTAAAATCATGTAAAGGGGGGGGGGTGTAGCACAATATGCAGAAGCTAGCTTAAAGCTTTCAATGTCATGTCAAGCACGCACGCTCGTGCAGCGCAAGCATTGTGCAGGGTAGCATGCTCGTGCGTGAACAATTATGAAATGTCATCACTTCAACTTTTCTATATATTAGTAAATTTTGGTAGTGCGTATAGACCCTTCCAATATTCGCCTTCTGCGCGCTGCCGTTTTTGTCTGCTGGGCTATAAAACGCCTTCTGAGCATGCGCTGTCGCTCTGTTGTGCGGTGTATCAGACGCTGCGCATGCGTCCACAACTTATGGAAAGACGCCCACTTTGTTCTTATGATCTAAACGACGTGAAATATAGTACGGAGGGGTTAGTAGATTGTGACGCATGGCCGGATTATGATAAATTTTGTGAAAAAGGGAATGACGAGAATATTGTCTACGTAAAGCAAGAGTGGGTAATGATAACGATAGTTTCATGGAGGTTACACTAGAAGTACGGTGGTAGTTGGAAAGTATGAAACGTGCGGATTTGTTCTGGACGGCCTCCAATGATTGAACGAGGTATTCCATCCCGGGGTCCCAAACGGAGGCTGCGTACTCCAGCTTCGATCTAACAAGTGATTTATAAAGAAGAAGTTTAAGAGATGACGGCACAGAACTAAAATTCCTTCTTAAAAAGCCTAGCATGCGGTTAGCATTGTTAATAACATGTTCAATATGAATATTCCATGAAAGATCAGATGTTATGTGGATGCCAAGGTATTTATAACAGTGCACGGGCTCCAGTGGAGCGCTATTAAGGTAGTAAGTAGGACAAACGGCATTACGACGGGACACACGCATTGACTTGCACTTGGTGATGTTTAGTTCCATTAGCCATGTGCGGCACCACTTAGATATTGAGATAAGATCTGACTGCAATAAGGTTGTGTCACTGTCGGTAGAAATTTCTCGGTAAATAACGCAATCATCTGCAAATAAACACACAGAGGATGAAATGATGGCTGGCAGATCGTTGATGTAAATAAGAAAGAGTAATGGTCCTAAAACCGAACCTTGCGGAACACCAGAGTTAACTGGGGTTAAATGGGAATTAGAGCCATTAACAGTTACGAACTGTGAGCGATGAGACAGAAAATGTTGAATCCACTGAAGAACGGTGACTCAGCATTTCTTGCTTGGGTAGTAAGCGATGAAAAGGTCTATATAAGCCAACGCAAGCCCTGTGGGCTTGCTTTAGCATTGCGTGTTACACTCTGCACGTGTGCGAAGCACAAACTGATGTCCTGGATTGGAGAATGGTGACAACCAGCATGCGTAGCGTGGAGCAAGCAAAGCTAACGCGAATCTACCGCGCTCGCCTTTGCTCCTATACGCAATAATAAAAGCTAATATCAATGGCCGGGCCGAGCTTCGACACGCTCTATAATAACGGTGGCGTTTTTAATAGGTGAGTGGCGTTTGGAAACTTCCGGTTCCTTAGGAAATTTTGTTTGGCGGTTCACAAACGATGACGATGATCTGCAAGTCCGTCTAAGCACGATTCTAAAAACAACTGTTTGGAGGTTTCAAAATTACGCTAGCACTGTCTCGCAGCTCATTGTCGTTGTTTGTCAACAGTGAAACACAATTTTCTAAGGAAACGGAAGCTGGCAAACACCGCTCACCCGAGAGCCCAAGTTCATCTGCTTCTTGCGCAGGTCTTGCAGTGACGTCAGAACACCGATCGACCGATGATGGGAAGAATAGTGGGTAGACGTCAATGCTAGCTGCCTTGAGGTCTACTCACTGTCTTTCAATGAGAATTGATCAGAGCTCGGTGTTCTGATGTCACCGAAATCACCCCGCGAAAAGCAGACGAACATGTGCTCCGCATAAAAAAAAGGGGAAATCTTGCGATGCTAATGGCAGACGTCGATATACCCAACGTATGTATTTCATTATAATAACATTTATGTGCGTAAACACGGCAACAACAGTCGCGAAAATTCAGGTAACTGCCTCACCAAGGTCACCAATGACCTTGTGACTGGAAACTAAAAGACTGGCAAATTGAAGTTGGAATTATCTCGTGACGCATCGAAGGACTGAATGTTGTACCTTATTTTTTCATCACCTACAATTTCTTCGAAGAGTTCGAGACCTTTAAATAAAACTGACCTGTTTTTAGGTCATTAACAAAAACTTCTTGGCAATCGGCGAATGTTGCGGCTTTTGCTGTAGCTTTCGTCGTCTGCCAGTTATGCTGAAACGGAGTATGGTGAGCCCTCCTCTAATGTTTACCCACCTCCGTTTTGCTCCGTAGCTCAGTTTTAACAAGAACTGTTTTTACCATAGGTCTAAGCGTCAAAATGACAAGTTACATTTTAAGCAGTATTATACAGGATGTTTGATTCTTATACGATCGAAATTATTATAAATAAAATCATTAAAAGTTACACTAATACAGTTTGTCCAGGTGAGTATTCGACCAGGAGACACAACATTGCCGCGTGCATGACCGAGAGGGAAGACATTTCTGTAAATCTAGAAGATTCGTGCTTACTCTTACACCAAGTGTAAAAGGTAAGGAGGCCAGAATAATGCTGCCTAGTCAGTCTCACCCTAGCTCACTCCCAATCATTCTAGGTAGAATATTCGAGATACCTAAAGTCGTAGATGAGGCGCTCACCGTGGCCGTTCCGACTCACTCTCCCGACGACGACGCACTCTTTCGAGAACGGTGGACTCTGCAATGACTCCGACGCCCTCGATGCTCTGTACTTATCTTTCTTTTCCCCTTTTAGTTGCTCGCTTATGTCGGGCACAGTTCGTCCCATTAAAGGTATCTTTCAGTTCATTCTTCATCGTCTCTTCGCCATCATCCTTGTCAATATAGGCGGCTAATCTTCAAGACAAATGAAATAATCAAATAAGAATTCTTATTTAGCTTTTTAATTAGTGAGAAAAAAATTCAGATGCTTTCAAATATAAACTTAGAGTGCATCATCAAAAAACACTAAATCAGTCGATTTTAGAACTACTTGAAGCACGTAAAAAAGCGAAATGCACCAAAGTTACCAATCGCGCAGCAGGCGCAAAGCCACTATTGTACTATACGCGGACGATTAAATTAGCATCCATATTTGCCCACTCATTGTTTCGCACGTGCTGCACTAGGGGTAACTTTGGTGGACCCAGGTAGTTTTTTACATGCCTTGAGTCGTTCAAAAGACTTATTTAGTGGTTTTCATAGCAAGTTTCAACTTAAATCATATGTTTATTTTGAGTACTAATGAGTTCATTAAGAAATTTTAGTTAAATATTTGAATTTTCTTGGAGATTAGTGGCCTAAATTGTGTCCCCTGGCCGTATACTCACCAGCCCAAAACGCACTACTGTACCTTTTATAGATTTGATTGTGTAAAAAATCAGTTAGAATTAAAATCAAACGTCCCGTGTAAAGTATGTAGGACCGTAAGGCGCATGGGAGCGACATGATGTCACGGTGTAGCGTGATATCAAGACATCACATGACACTCTGACATCATGGGAAACGATATAACTTGGATTTGTGACTTCACACTGAGTGCGATATCCTGACGTCACTTGAAATTATGACGTCACGCGACTCTGTAACATAACGGGACTTTATGACGTCACATGACAGTGACATCTCATGCCGCCACAGGGTCACATAACCGCCTGACGTCACGTGGCGTCACATACACACACACACACACACACACATACAGCATGTGCCCTGCATATTGCAACAAGTTTTCTGCATCTCATATTTTATCAGGTATAATCAAAATATATGAAAAACGTTTTTAATTTTTTTAAGCAACTCCACAGCAAATATTGCCACTCCATCAAAATATAAATTGGAAACCAGCAAGTATTGCGCACTCTTTCATTAGCGGTTTTGATTGGGAATATATTGACTTGCAATAGCGGACTAATTGCGTTCACCCAAAGAGCGTTCGACCACGCCGGACGTCGACGCTCATACATCGTGTTTCACCATCTGCGGTCGTTCCCCTCACAAGTTCTAGTTTTATTAACTTTTTGTTTCTTTAATTCTTCGGGTATGTGAGAGAAAAAATCCATTAGAGTAGCTCTAATAGCATTGGATGGACTGGAATTTGCCTCGTGCCCTGGCTCTGTTTTTTTTTATCAGTTCTGAAATGAAGATTGAAATAAGAAAGAGTGTCGTGGGGTTTTATCTCGCAGAACCCATTTTGTCAATATTCGTTAGTGTTTGTCCTGCAAATACGCTTTTGTACATTCGTTTGTTCCTCGGTTAAAACAAAGCAACTTACCCCGACAAAAAAACTTATGCACTCCATCGTATAGCTGCATTATGCACTGCAATTATAATTATTAAACTGTCGCCTGTTTTCTATTTTCTTGAGGACATGGTCTTCCGAATGAAGATTTTTGTGCCTGATTGTAATTTGCCCTCAACGAAGCGTGAGCTATTTCGGCAACAGGCTCAAATTAAAATGAAAAGAAGTTCGCAATATAATCTTACGACTATGGGGACTGGAACGCTTCTCGGACTCTAAAGGTGTCATCCTGTCTCCGGTCGCGGTCCCTGTGGCGTTCCATCAGCTGTGGTAGATATAGCAGAGTACTGTTCTGCTGCAGTTCGCTTTCCAGTTTGACAGTCCATGGAAGATGGCAGATCTGGCAGCATGGAGTTCGAACACCGCGACGAGATGGAGACTGGCTACACTGGCGTTGGCTCGTGCTCCTTGCCAGAAATTCTAAGACCAACCGCCAGGATCGCGACATCCCACAGCATGACACTCCTACTTCCGTGATATCACTTGTTGCCACTTCGCGACCAATTTTGACGTATGGGCGGGATAGAACGCCAAACACATCATTCGGCGACTCGCCCCACGCGCAATAATTAAAAATGTGTGGTTTCAAATCGAAACTCGCAGTAATGAAACTTTATGGGTGCCCCCGAAGCGAATTAGCAACTAATCTAATTTTGCAGTATTTTAGGGGCGGGCACGAGACACCAATTTATATTTTGGAAAGGTACTCGAATAAGACGAGACGACTGTACAGGTCTCCCCAAATTTATCTGCATTGGTTTTAACGTGACCTAAATAGGCAGATTGAGAGATATCATCTTTATTAAAACGTGATGGTGGGATGAACCAGCCTCCTCGCTCCAGGCATCCACTGAGAGGCCTGTTGATGTTCACATCCTGTTCCCGTTTGTGTTCCAGGATGACCACAGGAGCCAGCCACTTGCATTTGTAATGGTTTGCTGGTGCCGGGATATGGGGGCTGTCCCATAGGAGGTGGTTCTGTTCGGAAGGGGTATGGTAGTAGGGCCATTTGAGGTGCGGTGGAATGATTTGAGTCGAGTGGGCGTGCGCAGTGTGTATGTTTCTGCCTGTTGAATAAGTAAGTTGGAGGTGGGGAGGAGGGAAGGCACAGCGGGAGGCGAGTGGGTCGGCTAGATTGAGGAGAGAAGGGGATGAACAAGGTTCTGAGACCCAGGTTTCAGCAGGTGTCCGGAAAAATCGTTTCGCGAGCAAGCTGATGAGAATGCTCCTTCCCGGCAACGCCGGTGTGAGCAGGCACCCAGTGTACATAAATAAGTCCTTTAACGTTGTTGAGGGAAGGGCGGGATGCTCAGAGGGGAGAACTGACTTTGTGTTCGTGCAGATGTGGGTGGTGCAGCCGGGGAAAGGGTTGTGCGCATCAGCAAGTGCGATGGCGAGAAAATCTGCTTTGTCCGGGGAAGAGGAGTGCTCTGTAAGCGAAATGTCCAGTGCACTTTGTAGTGGTCTACGGGAGTGCGCCAAGATTGGGTTGAAAAGCGGCACCGATGAAAATGATGGCATCTTTGATTATCTCGCATCGGAACTGCCCTGAATCCAGGACAGTGCAAAGCTCTCCTGAGTCATGTAGCGCGAAGTCGGTGAACCATCCAGGACAAACTGCGCCACGTCGATGCACCGCGCAACCGCCACCATAGTTACCTCGCGTTTAGTTCTTTCTCTTGCGTACGCCCGCGCGCAGTGCTTGTCTGCTGTCAATTTATCCAGATTTTTAAGCGGGGATTTAGCGGTCACACACAAATTAACATCCTTGACGTGATTGTCTATGGAGTCACAAAGAGGGTGACTATTCCTCAGGTTATTTTTCCTATCACTGTTGGCTCAAATAAGAGTAGCTCCATATAATAGCCGTACCTTAGGTGTCATTGCGACGCCTCACAACGCTTTCTACGAAGTTCATATGTTTCGGGCACTCCTTGACAACGCCAAAATCACCGGTAATCGCGACGACGGTAAGACGCTCGTCTTCTTCGCTGTCAGAGGAGCTGAGGAATTCATGAAATTCTGCTGCGAGGCGTGGTCACCTTTGCAAGGTCTCCATCTTGATAGACTGAGTGTCTGCTATTCCCGACATCTCCTCGTTACCCGCTCTTGCCCGCATTGCCTGACCAGAACTGCACCCCGGCGTACCATCAATTTTCTTGGTGAGCACTGGGGAAACGAAAAGCCGCACCGGAAGGGTGCACTCCGTTGATCGAAGAAGTCCGGTGCACAACGGAGCCCTTGATCAAAGACAAAGGGGCGCACCTTGGTGCCCCGGTTGGCACCGGTGCGGATGATCGAGGATGCTCTGATAGTTTTCGGGTTCTCTAGCGAATTTCTTGTTGTAGCATGTAGCGCGAGAGACAAGGCGGTTGGATTGCGTTCCCTGTCCATGTGGCGGGGAATTGGGGCCACGGTGACATGTTAGAGGATCCTGTTGTCTAGGGGAATGGGACGAGGCCGGGTAGGCCTGGGTGTGTACCCTAGTTCGTGCAGGATGAGGCGACCTGTAGGAGTTAGCTTGAGGCGTTAACGTTGATGAACGCGATGAATAACATTTATGTCGGAGACTGTGTAGAACGCCTAGTTGAACCAGTCGGGAGCTGCTAGTGGGAATAGGGATACCCTGGGCTATGTTAGTCGCGTTACAAAAATAAAACGTCAACTCCCTGTAATGCCGAATTAAAGCGCAGCTCTTGAGGGGGAGGAGGAAGGGGTACGAATGGGGACGGTATGCCCCTTCCCCTTCCTCCTGCTCATCTACCGCTACCGCGCTCCTCGCCTCCTCCCCCTCTTCTCCTCCTCCTTCTTTTTCTCCTACTCCCTCCTCCATGCATCCTCCTCCTCCATCCTCCTCCTCTCCTTCTCCCCCTCGTCCTCCCCATCTCACTCCTCCTCTCCCTCCCGCGCGGTGCATTATGGAAAACGTCTCATAATGCAACGCGCGCGTCACCGCTGTGCATTATGGGACGTTCCCCATAATGTACCGCGTGGTACGCCAACGGCGACGGCGACGCCGACGGGCCTAACCGACGCGTTACGCCGACGGCGACGCCGACGCGTCACGGGTACGCCGACGCCGCTCAAGCCGGAAACGGGCAGCTAAGAGCTGCGCTCTGAGAAGGGCGTCAACCTTACCATCCAAAGTACGTGTGGAGGGATGCGTACGGGGCTGGATAAAAAATTCGGAAGATAATGAGGGCGTCGCGAAGTTTGACGAGGTCTTATTCTTTGAGAACCCTAGTGCATATTGCGACGCGCCGCATCATGTTGCGGATGGGTGCGGACTGGAGGATAATATGTTGTACGGCGATAGTGACTCCTCTGTTGGGTTCTGTATGGAGGCCACGGACTTTGATGTTCTTTAGTCGCCGAATGACATGAGTGCAATGCTGGGAGTGGCTTGAGGGGGTGCCAATGGCAGGAGCGGGTGTCGAACACGAAGGTTTTCTCGACCGAGCTGGCGAAACCAACTGCGTGTGTCTATTTGGTCGACAGGTTCGAGGGCGGCCAGAAGAGAGTCCTGAACATGTCCGGGACTGCCTTGATTATTCTGGATAGTGACATCATCAGCATAAAGAGAGTACCGAGTGTCAAGGAGGTGTTGTTGAGTACGGTGAATACTGCGCATGGTAAGATTGAATAATCTTGGAGAGAGGACCTGCGTCGTGCTTGTGTTCTGCGATTTGTATGGTAAGGACGCAACATCAAAGAAGATTCTGACGTAGCTGTTCCTGTGCAGGCCACATTGTGCGTCGACGAGCTCTGAGAGCATAGCGTCATTGACTACATATCTGAAATCCTTCGTGAGGTCATATAGCTAGAATGTTTAATTGGGCTGTGCAAGGAGATTGCTAGGTGTATTCGTGGATGCGAAAGTAGTGTTTTTGTGAAGAAAGATGTGGTGGAAGCAAATCATAGAGTGAGGAAGTGTTTGGGCGGCTTCAACATGTTGTTGGAGGCGATTTAGATCCATCCGCTTAATAACTTTACAGACACGGGAGGTTGGCCTAAGAGGCCGAAGGCTGGGGATTTCTACAGGCTTGCCGGTCCTTGAAATAAAGATCATGTGGTGAATCTTCCACAGATCACAGAGTGGTGGTTGCTATGTCCAGACGAGGTTGATGGCGTTCCAAACAGGGTGTTGATCAGCATCTGGAACATTTTTAAGAGCTTTGAGCTGTGGTGACCAAGTTGGGCCTTGGAATCTAGGAGCCTTTTCCCCTATGGAGCACTTCCCAGCGTGCTCATCGTGGGGGAACTCCTTACCGAGCGCAGGGTGCATACAACATTGATTGTCAGGATACCGGGGTTGGTATGCGAGTGCGAGATAAAGTCGTTTTGCGGCGGCTACGATAGTATCCGGGTCCATGTGCTGGTTGATAGGGGTTTGATCTTGCGTGTTTTCATGGTTTTGGTAGAATTCGGAATCATGACGGCTTTCGAAATACCCCACGTCTTGGTAGTGTAGCGGACGACAGAGTAAACATAGCCATTTAACGCGAAAAATGGGTTAAGACTGGTGAATTTTGTTTCGCGCGCGCTGACCGGCGTTCGGAAGGTGTTGGCCTGCGTTCGGCATGCGCTCTCCGCTCGTGCCGATTGGCGTCGCCACAGCAGTATTAAAGGTGTTGTGAAGTTCATCACAGGAGGCATCCGTATTTTCCCTACTGATTTGGTCTGACTATTATTGTATGGGATCATTAAGACGATCCATGAGGGCACGGAGTTTGCGATTCGTTTTGAAACGAGTCCACCTCTTTCTGGAGAGATGCGCGAAAATCCCAAATGCGCGCGAAGAGTAGGTTAACTGATTGATTGCTTGATTGAGAGCTCATAGCGCATCGTAATCCAAGGTTATGTTGTTCCAAGCTTGACTATTTCCATTCGAGTTTAAGAAGAGGAAAGAGCTATATAAATGATAAAACGATTAACTGAATGTGTATATGTGTAAAAATATGACAATGTGTTTTAGAATAGAAAGTAAAACCAAAGTCGGTGTAGAAGGACGAAATCTGCTAGGAAGTCTAAAAACACTGCTGCTGGTACGAGTGGTTCATCACCTAGTAGTAGGGCAAGGTATAGTGGAACGTGTTCGTTTTAAAGCAGTGGGAGGTGTTTATAACGGCATTGATCATACATAGGGCATTTGCATGAGTATGTGCATATTTTAGAGGTAAGTTACAGTATTTATATTCATGGGAATAATTCCTGCTCAAGAGGTGTTCATGTGTGAGACGGGTATGACCGATTCGTAATATGCATAAGTACGAGCTGGTAGAAGCGCTCCAGATGTCGTGCACTCTCCCACCACCTAGAAAAGGTTTGATTGGATGTAATTTGTTACCGGTTTCATTGTTCCATTGCAGCTGCCAGTTTTCTTGGATGCAACGTTTCAAAGGGTTCTGGTAATCTTTCTATGGTATTTGGTGTTTGTAAATTTTTCTATCATTAGCAGAGCTGGCTGTGCAATCAGCCGCTTCATTTCCAAGACATGCCAACGTGGCTAGAACCCAGCATAGGACTATGTCAATGTCTTTTCTTGGCATCTAAGATACTCTTGTTTTTGTAACTCACAAACCAGTGGTGTTGTCACATGGTTCGTTGATGTGACTGACGTTAGAGAACTCAAAGAGTCGGTTTAGATTACAGAGTGAGAAAGCCTTTTTTAATGTATGTAATCAACAGCCAGCAGCCAACAATAAGCTCTGCTGTTAGTGCAGTGGCAGTGGAATTGATTATTTTTATCTGATTTACCGATGGTCCCACCTAGTAACAACCTGAGTACCGAGTCGTTGTTTGTCCCATTTGTATAAAAAACTGGTCATACTCGTGATGCCTGGTTTGATGCTAAATACATTTCTGTCGTAGGACTTCCTGTGGAACACTTTTTTATTATAGTTGGTGAGTGTTAGGTCGCAATTTATGTAGCAGTTGTTTCTTGAGGCCCTATCTAGTGGATACTAGACTTGTAGAGGCTTTGGATACATCCCGACAGATTGAGCTACATTAATATTCCTAATACAAAAAAAGAGGGAATATAAAAAGTCTTGTTTTGAAATGTGCGTTGAAACTTGATATTCTCAATACTATCTCTAACGGGGTGCTCGACGACAGAGCGGACTCTAGACAGAGTACACAGAACCCAGGGAAATCCCTATACTACAAGGGACAGTTCGTTTGCTTCTGAGCAAGGATCAGCACCATGAAGGTGCGACACGCGCAAGTGTCTAATCGCGGTCCTTGATGATGAATGGAATCTAACATCTTCAGAACTGATGCCCGCGCATAGATATAGACAATACAACCATAATCAAGCTGAGAGCGAATGATGGAGCCATAGATGTGCAAGGGCACAGTTGTTCAGAGCCCACTGATATGTCTGACAAGACCTTGAGAATGTTCAGAGATATAAGGCACTTGAGTTTTAAGCTCTTTATATGTGGAATGATAGTCAACTTGGAATCAAACACCAGGCCCAAAAATGTTTTGTTTCGTCTTTTACAACAATAGGAGTACCATATATATTCAGAGACAGTTCCTGAAGAATTCAACGTCGAAGACAAAAACAATCACAAATTGTTTTTTCAGGAGATAATTTAAAACCATTTGTATCGGTCCATTTGACCCAAGTTATTAACACGAAGTTGAAGCTGACGTTCACAATTTGAGGAATTACAGGACGAAACAGAGATCTGTAGTCGTCAACATATAAACAATATTGAACTGAAGAAGGAACTACACGGTCAGTGAAATTAAGTTTGACAATAAAAATAATTACGCATGAGTACACCCCCTGAGGGACTACTTTTCTTGTAAACACTCTTTAGAGATGGTCTTTCCCAGCCTCACGCGGAAAGTACGGTGCTCCTGTAAACTCTGTATAGCACTCGAATATTCGGCCGCGGAAACCAAGATATAACAAATCTGGTAGTATGCCGTAGCGCCAGACCTTGTCATAGGCGTTCTCCAAATCAAAGAAGATGGAAAGACACTGTTGCCTGTTGACAAACGCCCACGAACGAAAATCTCAAAGCGGGACCTGGTGATCGACAGTGGACCGTGCTGAACGAAAGCGGCATTGGAACTTATCAAGGAAGTTTTTCGATCTAGGAAAAAGATGAGTCTCTTGTTAAACATCCTTTCTGATGTGGTGGAAAGACAGCTAGTTAGAACTATAGGTCTCAAGCTAGATGCACAAGAGGTATCTTTGCCGGGCTTCAGCACTGTAACAACAACAGTCAATCTTCCAGGAGGATTGAACATGTGACCTTCAAGCCAAAAGTCCTCTTAAAAAGGTACAAAGATCTAGCTCCATAGTGGATGGATGAAAAACAGTTTCGAGCATTATACTTAATCGAATTATCCAGGTCCAGGGAGCAGTTTAGTTGTGGAACAAAGTGCAGCATTTGCAGAAGTTCGTGTAATGTAAATTGCGCATTATAGGGTTCCTGCACGCCACCTGATGTGATAACTAGCTTTTGTTTCTGCTTTTATCTTATGTCGCTGAAACGTTTGAGTGTAATGTTGGGAAGTGGAGGACATCCTCGAAGTGCTCACCGTAGATGTCGGCATATTCCTCAAGAGTTGCAGGACACACTCTGTTTCGACTAAAGAGTGGGACAGTGAATGCCCGGTAAGAGCCGGCAAGCCTATGCACGCGATCCAAGACATCCTTCGCAGATATAGTGCTGTTAATTGGGAAGCGTACTCTGTTAAACGTTTCTCTTCGCTTGCTTAATACTTATCGCCTGGGCCCTCTTTCTTTTAAATTCAGTAAGATTGTCTGTCCTAGGGTAGCGCCTGAAAATATCCCATGCTCGATTTTGTTCTTGTATTGCCTGACGGCAATATCTGTTCCACCAGGGCTTAGGTCTCCTGGGCAGATGCGAGGACGTCATGGGGATGGATAGAATGGCAACATGTAAAATGTGTTGAGTGATATGTTTAGTGGCTCTGTTGATATCGAGATCGTCAAGTGATGTTCATTGCAAAAAAAGATAATTCTTGTGTAAAGGTGAGACTCCCATAGGAAAATGGTAAGATTCTGAAATTATTCGAATGTGGTCACATTCGTTGAGGATCCGGGATGACCTTCAGTGTCTTTATGGCAACCTGTAGCCTCGCAGGAGACCGAGACAACAGACCCCGATCGCGAAAAGAAAGGCCTCATCAAAAAGTGTGATGCTCTCATCCATTTTTTCATCTAATAAGACCTTGGGTCCTTTGGACGGCAGAGGTCGCTCTGACCGCCCATGCTTTAAAGAACTGCCAAAGGCACGGAGAGGTAGCCCCCGACCCCGACGAGAAGGGCTTGCTGGGGCCAGTGACGGCATGTCTGGCTCCTTGGAAGATGTAGTACCCTCCTTAGAGGGCACAACAACCTCATTGTAGCATGAAGGCACTGGGTTGCCCACCGTCTTCGGAAGTTTGGAGGATGACCCTTGAGGAGTAACGAGTCTTGCAGTAAAATTTGCGTCTCCACGGATGCCATAGGCGGACGGGGGGGAGGGAGGGGTCCCTTCGCACTGCCTAGGCATATGAACCCTTTGCCTTGAAGGCAAGCTGTTCTCTAGTTTATTGGTAGGTGAGACTGTGTTTGACCTTAAACGTAATCATTTAATTATTTTCCTTCCATTTTGGACATGTGCGTGAAAATGCGGCGTATTATCCATCACAGTTTATGTATTTATGGTCCCTTTCACAGATGTCAGACGTCTTTTTTGTCAAGGCGTTTAGTCGACGATAGTCAACGCAAACCCTTAGGGTTCCGTCCTTCTTCTTGACAAGCACAACCGGAGAGGCCCAAGGACTGCTCAAAGGTTGAATGATGTCATCGTTGAGAATGTTGCTCAACTTTCTCTTGAATGACCTCTTTTTTCTTCTTTAAAGTCACTCTCTATAGGGACTGTTGGCCAGGAAGTGCATCGTCGCTGCCTACAAAATGGTGCTTTGCTACCGTCGTTTTTCGCACCCTTGAGGACGTGGCCAAGCACTCGCTGGAACTCCCGAGAAGTTCGAGCAGCTGCTGTAGTTCAGCAGGAGGAAGCTTTGGGTCAATGTCAACCTCCGGGAACGGTGTTCTGTGTTGCTGCGATGAAGTCAGGTCCTCCAAGAGGACGGTAATCGCGGTTGAGTCCAGGAGTTCTTCAAAGTGGCCCATGGGAGTGCCTTTGTAAGGTGCTGCTTCTCTTGTGAAAAGTTAGTAACGAGGGCCCTGGCATGCACGTCTTGCAGCTTTGTTACACCTCTTACGACACCCATTTTTCTTCCTAGAGGCAACAGAACACTTTCCTCGGGCAGAAATTCCCCGGAAGTAGCGTCATGAGTACCGACAGGTAAAAATACAATCAATCGCGGGTGCAGGTTAACGTGGTTGGCGATGACTCGGACCGCGGATGAAGTGGCGTTGGGTTCCTTCGGCGATGGGACAGCTTTTCGTAGCGTCAACCGGTTCGCTCCCAGATCGATAACGACGCCATTCGCAGAGACTGCTGAGGCCCGAGGCATCCGCCGCACCCAAGGCCTACCCCCGGAATGCGGACTTTGATACCCAGCACCTCCACCAGAATGCAACGAATGACTGGCAGAGAGACGCTCGATGCATTAGAAAATTAATCGTTTTAGAGAGGCGAACTTGTGCCCGAAACAAAACAAAGGTAGAAGCGTCGCGGTTGTCAAAGGTGGATTGGCAGATGGATCGAGTGCTGGCGAAATACTGACTCTGACTCGCCACGCGGAGCTCCTTATTTACACACGTGGGTTTGTGAAACAGTCGGTGTAGAAGGTTCGGCAGTTAGAACATTCGGACCTCGAATAAGAAACAGGGTTCTTGAATTCACCAGAACTTGACATTTACGAAAATAAGAAAAAGGTGTGTCTGCTCCCCGGCATCGAAACCCGGACCTTTGCGTAAGAACCGAGCATGCTGCCTACTTGGCTAGCTGCTCACGCGGCAATATGTCGAAGACGGTGTTCGTCCCGGCAAGGGTCAAAATTCGTGACTTACAGGAAAGTGTTGCGGAGGAGACGGTAGACATTTGTGATACGCAGAAAGCCGCGCTTAAAGGCGATCAAAATCGTGAGACTATTAAGGGTATCGTGCTAGATAGTATCTGCAAGGGTAGAGGGGGTCGGTGTGTCAAGGCAGGGAGTTTTCTGAAACGTCACATAGTCAGACAGCGTAGGGTTTTGTGCAGTCTCTTGAAGAAAACTTATGTCAGGTAGCTGAGGCTGCGATTGAAGCCATATGAAGGCAACTTTACGAGTGTTCTTGAAACCATGGCAGTTTACATTGAAATATATGTACGTGATATTTCTTGCTTACGCCGGAGGGGGATGACGATGCGGGGTAGACGGTGGGCCAATGGCCTTTGCGAGAGACAATTTTCTAAGAGCAATTGTTTGAAAGAGGCGATCAAGATGTGCAGAGAAATGTGCGAGAACGTCGGTGTTTTCTTTAGATTTCTATTGAAAAGTGGCTTTCTGGCGGTGGACCAAGGAGGGTTCATGGGTGACTAGTTACCAGAGATTTGCTATGGTGGCATGAAATTTCTTTGGGTATACTACGAGACGATTGTAAAAAAAATGCCTACAGGTCAGTGTTCGAAGGGGTGGGAGTGGGGAATGGCGATTTTTCCGAGTTGGAGATGCGACTGCATTGGGCAGCTGAGGGGGAGAAGAGGAGAAGGGAAGGCTGGGTGTTTTAGGTTCTGCAAGGGTGAGGGTGGAAGTGGATTGTGGGGTGGGGCCGGAGGTTGTTTAGAAATTGTTGATCTCCATGCGCTTTCCTGTGTGTGAGAGTTGCTGCCCACTCGGTGAGGCTGCGGGCGAGTTAGGGTACGATGTACAGCAGGACTGCGGCCGCGGCGACCAGCTTGACTATGCCCACCAGAGGTATCGGGCCGGCTGAGAGAGGGGTAGGTGGGACGGCGTGAGTATAGCGAACCATGTGTGACTGCGGCTACGGGGTTTGTAGAGCGCAGTTGCCCACGTAGCCGCAGTCGCACAAGGTTCATCACCACCTCTCGCCGTCCCACCGGCCCCTCTTCCAGACGGCCTAATAACTCTTGTGGGCACAGTCACGAAGCGTGGAGGGAGCCTCAGCAGCAGCTGCCACCACTGGCCTTCAGCTACAGGAACTGCCTTGCGCTGAGCGGTGCGCTTGTTGTACACCAGCTGGTGAACGGCTGCGTCGGTGGCACGCCTCTTAGTACATGCTGCGTCATCAGCATGATGCGAGCCGCCACAGCGGAAGCAGACTGAGTCCGCCGAGCAATTGTGGCTGTCGTCGTCGGGCTTCACCTGTCCACAGGTCGGACAGCAGGCGTTGTAGGTGCAGGTATTATTTTGATGTCTGATTTGCTGGCAGCGGTACCAGTGGTCCTTGGGGAGATCAGGGAGGCAGCGGAAGATACCACCGGATTAGCAGATTTCACGAGAAATATGCGTATCGTCAAAGGCAATTCAAGCCGTGTTCATGCGGCCCTTCATGTTTGCCGCGAGAATCTTAAATTCTGGACGAAGCGTTGACATGTGGCGCATGAGGTAGAAAGAGATTGTATCAGCGGCAATGTTGTGAACAACGCCTGTTCATGTGTTGGATGGTGTAACAGGGTAGATGGTGAAGTGCCACGGGTGCCTGGCTATCTTCTGAAGGTGCTTGGTTACGCGAGAGTCGCGGCGCAGTAGAAATGCAAGGTTCTTGGTATCGTTTGTACAAACCATAAACTTGACGGCATCAGCGGAGGTGAGGGCGGCCTGGGTACGGAGTGCGGTGTGGATCTGGCAGGGGTCATGCTTGGCTAGATTAAGGTAGTCGCTTGAACGTAAAAACAAAATTGGCTTCTACCTGAGACAAAATGGCGCCTGCTGTCTTGTTCCTGAAGGAATTTTGGAGACATATCAGAGGAAGCGACGTGTCGGATTATTGCAAGGTGCTCCAGTGGAGGTGTATTCGTTCGATGCCTGAGAAGGCTTAGCGGGCGCACGCTAGAGAGTACACGATTGACTCTCTTCCCCATTCCCACCTACACTCATTGCTAACAACGACTGAAAAAAGTCCCGCCGATCATCGGCCGCACATCAAAAGTTTGCAGGGCATGCCAGATCTGTTCCGGGAGCACGTCCGAGAATTCGACAGGCGCAGCAAAACGCCAACTGGGTTATACTCGCCGAAAAAGACGACGCCGATGTGCTATACGTCCGATCACTTCCTACCGAGGCCTGGTTACAAAATACAATAAAACAGTCTCTCCCACTTTCGAAACGAAACGGAAGAAAGGAGGGAAAGAGGGGAGTAAATAACAACTCAAGACATTCACGTAAGACAACCATTGAGATGACGCGACCGCGAGGTGACGAGAATAATCAGCGTAGACTTTGAAAGTGAATTATTCGGTTACGCTACATTTTAGCGAACGTCCCATGCAGCTAGAATATTGTTGCACTAAGAATGAGGGACGACAAGGAGGTTTCAAGGGCGTCCCAAAAACGGTTTTACTTGTTTGTTCAATTTTGTTGTCGTAAAAAGGTTTTTACTAGTCATTTGTGTATTTTATCCGCATACAACACATGCATTTTTTGTAGTCTTCTTGCGGGCGATATCCTTCCGTTCTGTTTTACGGTCCTTGGGGGAACAAACGAAAACATGCGATGCTCCACAATATACTTTATATCAAAGTGTTCTGTGCGGCGTTAAGGGAGGAACAAGAGCGAATGCATAACACTGTAAAAATACGGAAACTTAAAAAAATGCATACAAAAAATAAAAAAACGAAAGGAAGAATTATTGAAAAAAGTAAACGAAGGGCAGGTGCTGAAGCTTTTATTCGCGGACAGACGATTGCTTTGTTTCTACACGTGTCTCCGTCTTATCTAGAAAAAAAGAAAGACGAAAGAATAAAACAAATATTTGTGCAACAATACGGATTATATTTCTCGTTATCCCATCACCGGTTGCGTTGTTTTGTGTTCAGCGTAATAAACTTCGTGCTATGGACTACGTTTAAACATACTTTATGCTGACGTTCTATTTCTCGCCTGCAATGACAGTGAACAATATTTGTGCCAGTGCTTATATTAAAGTCACATCTCCACATTTTTTATGTATTCCTCTTAACTTATGACCACTGGTATGTATCTACACTTGGACATCCACCATATCAAAGCACCTGCGAATTAAAGTCTCTGCACACCGAGATGAGCCTGCACCAAAAATTAGCACCAAAACCACCCACACGGAACGGTGCTACCGGTCAGTTATGCGAACACGCTGTAGACACTAGAACATCCTGTTGAGGACTTGACTTTCCTGACGAAAATGTACATCTTTCTTACTAAATCCCTTCCCATTTTGCAGGCACAGTACACGCTTAGCACAAGCTCAAACCTCGAAGACATACGCACGTACCAAAAACGGTTCACGCCGCGGTTAGCGGGCGGCAAAACGCTCGTTGACACCACAAGAAGACGCACAGCTGAGGAAGAACGCAGTCATCAACAACTAGCCGAGAAGATTTTCAGCGCGCTTTACTCAGGGGCGGCCCATTGCGCGCGGAATGCTTCATCGTTCCGGCCCAAAGAAGGGCGACAGCCATCTGTGGGCGGCCGACCCGCTGACAGAATCGTGCGTGGCATAAGGCAGAACACGCCACAATGGAACAGTCCGGATCAGGCCAAACTTATTCGTCGCGTTCCGCGTGCTCAATGAAAGCGTCAGAGACAGCCGGAAAGACTCCGTGTCAGGTGAAGGCACCGCGTGGACACTGAGAGGCGGAACTATAGCTTCACAACGACGTCATCCATGGCCTCGTCTTAGATTTCCGTTACGTGGTTGCGTCGCTTCTAGTTCACGATTTCTTGCGCGCGTGCCGCTGGGGAAGGGTTTAATTAATGCCCTTTGCTCACCCCTCCCCACTAATTTATGGTCCAGGGGTAGGAATGAGATTGCCACAGGAGCAGCAAGTTTTCTGTATACATTCTGCCATACAATTCCTGTACTCATGGTAATTGTTTCAACAAACAAAGTTTTTATTGTTTTTTAAGAGGGCAATTGTATTGTAGGCGGATTCTCTCCCTAATTGTTCGTCGGGCTAAACAGGCATTGATGTGTATGTGTGTGTCTGTGCGTGTGTTTGTATGTTTAGTGGGGGCGGATAGCCGTTTTGAATGGTGAGTCATTTTAAGACTTAAAAACAATAAATTTATAAATGTATAAACAAGTATACACGCGAGCTAAGATTGCTCGATAATTTTGAGAATTAATGCCGCTATGGTTAATGTTCTCATCGCAGCTTTGAATGCAGTCATTATTGCTGTCTTGACCAACCTATAGAATCGGCAAAGAGAAAACGGCGGGCTTTGAGATGTTAATAAGACATTTTCACGTTCTGGCAGGAATGGCATAGAGGTGTTCTCCAAGCAAGATCAGGTAGGGCCATGCCAGGACAGGAACGGAAAAAGGGTTTTAGGCAGAAACATGGGGAGTCTGGAGGGTGTCTCCTGATAAACTCTGTTTAATAAATAACTGCAGAAGTATTGACACCATCGGAGAGCACACTCTCGCAGAAGCTTGGAGCTCCTTTTGAAGGGGTCAATTTTCTAACCACATCCTAGTAGGAAATACTTGCAGTAAATTCGTAGCCAATGGAAGCGAAGCATCAGATCGAAGAGTTCGGGTCCCGCCCTCATCCCTATCCTTTGCACACAAAACATCTCATACGAGCAGACGTCCATGTCCACTTGCGCCGTGTCACTATTGACTGCCACTGTCGTCGTCGAGTTTGTGTAGGAAAATAGGCGTCTGGCGAAGACCAGAGATAACCTGGCTGATTTCATAAGCGGTCATCTCTGAAAGAGCCTAACATATTAAGGTATTTTGCGCACAAAGTAGAAGGAAAAAGAACAGAACAGAAAAGAGCGTCCCTCAGAACTATGTTTATAACAAAAAAAAAAAAGATCCGCTGCGGATTTATGCATTTACCACCAGCCCCGTGAATAATAGGGCTCATTCATCCAGGCTGGTGTGGGCCCTTCATTGTCTGTTGAAGGAATTCTCCTTCTTTTAACGCTAAATACCTCAATATGTTAGACTACCAACTAGCCCCACCGTCAGCTTTACTACGAAAGGGGCTAATCTCAAGGACTCGCTCAGAGGGAAGTGTGTCCAGGTGCGCCGCGCCTCAAACGCGACTCCGGCCGATATTGAGAGTCATTAGCGGCTCAGACGGCCGGTCGCCGACTGTCAATATGATGACACACACTCACCTGAGGTGTGAATGGGGAGCGTTGAAGAAACGGATCCTCTGGAAATGCCTACCACAACAACTGTCTGATTAGCTAAATTCATAGAAAATAGTTTTTTGATGTTTCGGTTGCTTTCAGGTTTTAACAATATTTCGACACTTTCAAAACCAATATTTTTACCGCATTAGAACCAATGTAAGAGTTGCTGCGCCTGTGGAAACTCTAATATTTCATTGTTCGCATAAGTCTATAATTATAAAACGCCAAGTTCACATAACCGCGGTAGGCCCACTAAAAAATCAATAAAAAGGGTTCACGAAAACAGACCAGTAGAATTTTAATTACCACAACCCACGTAGCATGCGGATAATGCTGACTTTGTGTATTTAACTACCAAACTTGTAAACACTAAAGGAACAGAAGTATTTAATAATTAAACATTCGTTAAACTATTTATGACTCCTTACCAGTACATCGCCTAAATGAATATCAACTAGATTTTCAGATACTATTACGTATTTCTGAAACAATAAGCGAGTTTTGAACAAATACATGTCGTGTACCTATACGCAGCCATGTCGATAAACCCTTTAAAACTTGAAGAAATTGATACGCTCTTCAAAACAGTGACATTCATTGTTCCTGAATTAACTCATCATGATATTCGTGTATTCAGAATTACAGTTCATTCCCAAAGATGTCAGTCTGCAATTTTGTAAGATGTAACGTGCTAACAAAGATATCTTCCTGTGTGCTCAGCATGTAAGGCTGCCTATTGGTAATTGAATTATTTCAAATACTATATAAAAAAGGTGTCTGCTTAGGGCTTAGGTTGTTCTACGTCAACATAGAGGGGAGAACTGTTTTATAAGACTAAAACATCAAACTTTAATTCTATGATAAGTTTATATGCAGACTGCCACTAGTTTCCAAATGCATGTTCGTGCATTTTCATAAACGATGTATAAAAAAAGAAACGGATAAAAACTCATAATTCAGAGTGCAGCCACGCTTCGTGTTTAATTAAGCTACAAAAACAAACCTATGTTGTCATAGTAGATTACTTTAGTTACTCGAAATGTTTCACACAGACGTCTAGGTTTTTTTAAACAAAAAAAAGAGAGAAGCTTCATCCCACGGCTCGAACGAGGTAGCGGCGTGAGCGAGAAACAGATGGATCGAAGAAGGTAATAAATACCTCAGACAAGCGAACAACTCAAAAGCTAGGGCTTGGATGACACTAAATGAGCGAAATGACGAAACAAAACTAGAGGTGTATGAACAGTTTTTCTAATCGAATAGCCCTGCGTCACTACTAACTTTCTCAGTGGAAGCGAAAGCCACGACAGGCTTTCTTAAACGTGTTGAAGCTACACACCTTTTCCACAAGGGCAGTGCCATCTCGAATTTCGTGACTTTCAGTACTGGCGAGGACATCGTTTTACCGTCGCCACGCCCATAGAATGCATTTAGGATATAAGCGGAACCATTATCCAGTCTCGTTTTGCCTCCCTTTCTTTTAATTTTATTTTATATTTGCAAGGTTAAAATGTTTTATTATTTTTTTTGTCGCTCATACGCATATGCTTATCAGGTGGCTGTGGACGAGAGTGATCGAGAAAGATCTAGAGGGATCACAGTGAGCTATTCAATTCGAACTACTATTCGCACATGGCTAACCAAAGCCCTACCGAAATAAAGACGCGGAGAAGTGGCACGTTTCTGATGTCTTCTTGTCTTTTTCGCTCCTTCTTGCTACGACTATCGTTCTTTTATTTTATTTTTCTCGTATTTACGTTTCTGATCCGGCGGCTCTGAGAAGGAGCACCTTCTCTCCTACAGGAATGACTGCGATGGAGGAGAGCGGCATTTCCTCTCCCGCCACCGACTGCGGGAGGGCGCCACAGGCTGTGGCGTGCGCTTTGCTCCGCAGCGGCTCGTCTCAATGGACTCCGTGGCAGCGCTCAGGGATGCAAGGTTCCGCCGTGCCGCCGCCACGGCGACCGCATTCGCGGGACGACCATCCGTCCACCGCTGATCTCCATCCGACTCCACGTCACCGTTTCGCTGCTGCTTCGACCTCCGCTTCGCCGCTGGACCGGACTTCCGCGTAGTGCGAACGGATGTTGACCCGTGTGTGAACCTTCGCCGGATTCGTGCGCCTCCATCGCGATGACTTCGACGACTCTTGGTGTGTCGGTTCGCCGGCCGGTATACGCCTTCTCGAGAACCCACGCAGTGCGGATATCCCACTTTTAACGAATCGCGTTGCTACGACAGCTTTAGCCGAGTCTCCTCTAGAAAAGAAAATATACAAACAATCACACATTATGTGCTCCGATTGACAGCGGTATCTGTTACGCTGTTGTGGGGTGTTCTTTATGGGATTTGCTATAGGAACTTTGATTTTTGCAGAATAGTTGTAGGAGATGTGTTTTGAGAGATATGTATGTATTTCCAGAATGCTTTACGGGATGTGGTTTTGGCGGGAAATTGACACAGAAGCGTGATTTCTTGGTTAAAATGCGCTTATAGAACGTGGTGTCGGGTAATTGCTTTTTTGTAGACGCGCCGGGGAACCACCGAGAACCCCGAAGCGGCGGCTGGCTGCGCTTTTGAAACTGCTGCTATGTGTGAAGCACGAAGGGGGGGGGGGGGAGTGCGACAAAGAAAAGAGGTAACGATAGCCCTCATCTCGCCATATATGACGTAGATTTGCGAGGTGTGACGGCGATGGAATGGCGAGCGCCCTGCGATAAAGTGGGTTTTGCCCACGAACGCCGCCGTATTCCACAGAAAAATGGCGCTGTACAATTTTGTATGATGTCTTTTTTTGCGCATGGTAATGAGCGTCTACCACCTTGTGGTTGTGTCGTCGTCGCCGTGCCGCCTTCCTGGTATATAAGTACGACGGGCGTCGCGATGTTTTTCCTGACCGTTGCGGACTGGTCACCACGCTGCTGCTGCTGTGTCCGACTGCTGGATCATAGCCTCTGTTCCGATAATATAACCATTTGGCGACATAGATCGTCACTGGCGCCATAAAGTAATATTGTGTAATGTAAAGACTGGCCACTCCCATAGATCGCAAGGGGCGCACATCAATGTCAGTGCTCCTAGCGGCTGTTGTGAAGTTGTCCTTGGCTTCTTGTTTAAGCGCTTCCGTTTACTACGTGGCTAGATAGATAGGTGACTGCTATCTGAATAGGAGTGTAACTAATATCCTTGATCCCGTTCGCATTAGGCGGTAACTTGCGCCACCTTGTCTGCCGCTAAAAATTAAATTTTTAATTTAGGTACGAATGGATTGCTTGAATGCCCCTATTGAAAATTCCATCAAGGTACGTAATTTGGGACACTGACTGCCAGTCAGCAGCCCTGGTGGAACGTGCCCTGATGGTCCATCAGGTGACGTCTGACCATTTCGTTCAGCGAAATTTCATCGACAACATTCGGTCTTCCCAATGTTAATCGTAAAAAAGAAATGTAAAATATCGCCAAATGCGTCGACAAAACAAAATGCTTAAAAGATACCAAAAAAAAGGAACCCCGCACGGGGGTTGAACCCGGGACCGCTTGCTCATGAGGCAGACGTCTTACCACTAAGCTACACTGCAGCTTCAAAAAACTCGGTTTGAGAACTCCTTTTATACGAGACTTTCGGGCGGCACTTGAACGCGTGAGTAGAGTACCGTCGGACGGCACTCGAACGCTCTGCAAGAGTGCCGTCGGACGGTACTCTAGACACTAGGGTGTGGTTAACGAGCTCCCCAGTGATACACGCGCCGTCTGACTCTCTTTCGGACGGCACTTGTAGGCGCGAGTGGAGTGCCGTCGGACGGCACTGTAGACACAGCCTCTAAGGAATGCTTCGGCTCCATATGCAGTTAAGCCTTCAGCATGTTATGCAAAGCACTCGTACATCAATCGCCGTACTTCAGTTCTACTCACCTGCCATGCAGAGTACTTTCGCGTCGTAGAACCCTCCTTTTCGCGCTTCTCCGGCCCAGTAGACCTGATACACCTTGTCGTCTTCAACTACACCGCTAAAGTTCCTTACATAGTCGGAACTCACAACAGACTGGGTCTTGTCGAGGAGAAATTCTACTAAAACATATGACATTGTAGAGCCCGGGCTGGATCGACAGGTTGGAGCAAGCGGGCAAACAAAACGAGTCGAGAGCGATCGTTCATGGAAGCTCGGCGAAGCCTCTATGGGCGAAGCGAAAGTATAGAAAGTGGCGTGTTCGGCGTTTCGGCGGGCGTCTGATCAGGGTTGTCGGGTGCCCTGCTCGTCATATCTCTAACATCAGCGGTTTCATGGGCTCACGTCCCGAAATCGTTTTCTCGTGCATAGATTATTTTTCGTATTCATAGATTTGACGAAATAGTGGTATTCGAACGAACTTTATGTCCTTTGACCGTACGTTTGTCTGCCCGTCAAAGCTTTTTGACGTACAGTCAGAGACAGTCGATGTACAATCAGAATCGCCACCAAGAAATCTTGACGGCATTTCGCGGCGGAAGACTGCCACCAGGAAACCATCAGAAAGCCGACAAGTGGAGTCTGACTGGAGTTTGACTGTCGGTCAGAGTAACTTGTTGGCCAATCAGACATGCTTGAAGTACAGTCAGGCACAGTCAGCGGTCCACTAGAAAACATTGACTTCCAAACAGGGTTACATTGATGGATTTTTCCTTCGGGGCACGTGTAAATTAAAACTTCCAGAGCAGACCATGCACAATATGCAATATAACATTAAAACCTCTTCACTTGAAGAAAATGAAGTGACAACCGAACAAGAAAATTGTGTAACCACAAATTTATTGTGAGCACACAGACAACCATAACAAAAGCAACTGTCCTGCAGTCGTCCGTATAAAACGGTGTACTTCATCACACCGTAAGTGCGATCAAAGGAGGAGCTAAGAGGCGAGCTCGACGCTTCAAACGAACCCGTAATGCACGCACGCTCGTGAAGTGAAAGCATCGTTCAAGGCAACGCGTTCGTGTTTGTAGCGTCAGGTCACTTGAATTTATATTAAACAGAAAAAAGCTTTTGGTGAAGGATCTCACACCTCAAGAGACGCTTGAAACACTCTCGGTGTGGTTGCGCTTACATACCTCAACTTCACCGCAAGAAAAACCGTCGAGATATCGACACGATGACAACCATAGCTCTCCGCATCCGCCCCCGCCACATTGACTACCGTTATGGCGGCTGCAAGTTTGTGGGTCATGCAAAAGCCCCAGTCGCAATCGTTGCAACATGTTTTTAATCGTTTGAAGCTACTAATAGTTTCAGAAACATGTAACTTAAAGTAGATTTATTCCTTAATTGTACATATGTAACGAATGTATAAAGAATTCAACACCGCTGCACTAGCTGAGGAATGTTCTGACTGCTAACAGCTGAGCCGCGATAGGCGCTTTAGTGGTCACTCTTTACGTATCATTATATTGTCATATGCTGGCGCAGCTGCTGCGCTAATAAGAACAGGGTGTGTACCCTCACTTGAATCCTCCAGTCGGCCAAAACGCGCGCGACGATGTGCTCTGCCTTTCTCCATGCCGAATAGGTTGCAATACTTCAGGAAGTGTCAAGTCTAAGCCCATTATATGTCGATTATGCGCTTTCGTATTTGCATTCCTTGTCGTTATATTCTCTGTAATATCTTCCTTCGTTCAGGGCTTTTGACGCAGCATCAACAGTACCATCCTGTCATTACCCTTTCCCAACCGCCTCTTTTCAGGAAACGTTACAACGTGACGTTTGTAGTCGGGCAAGCCAAGAAATGTAGTAGGATCTCAGGCTTGTAAGTTTTATTACGCGCTGTCACCCTTTTGCGCGCTCATCGACAAGGACCATGTCTAACTTTAGGGCAACAGCGTTGAGGCGACACGATAGCGCGCCGCCCCATCGCAGCAGCGTTATCGCTCTCTTCATACTGCAATAACCCCTCACAAAACCAAATCATCTGTGACAAGTTGCACTGTAGCTGATTTTCTGCTTTTCTTTCTCGACCTCCCGTCGCCACTGCCCGCAAAGCAACGGTTACGAAGCCGAAGAGGCCGCCGCCGGTTCTGTGTACTGGACGGAACTGCAGCGCGTCTACAAAATGCAATTATCCAAAAAAACGTTCTTTAGGAGCATGTTAACTAAAAAACATGTTTTGGTGTCCTTTTCTTGCCAAAAACACAACGAATAAATGGTTTCCGCAAAAGCTTACATCTCCTAAAGTACATATCCTATTGGCGGCTTCTGCGATATTAACGACACCTAGCGGCTAGAGCAAAACACTTTCATGGCAGGTTGCTCGCCCGAATTTCTCAGGAAATTACATTTTTGAGAGTGCCGGGCAATCTAAAGACGCAGCTGTGAACGCAGATTACAAAACACGTGACGCAAATCGCCAATACAATTCTATATACTCGCTGTTACCTTAAGCAAAAAGTGAGTGTCTACAGTGCAGCGTGCTTATTGGTCACCCACCATTTCACATGTTTATACGCTCTGCAAAACAGTGCTTTCAAATTTCGACGTCATTAAAGTAAATGTACTTTTTTGTTTGTATTTTCAGCGCGGTGGAAGTTAATATTTCCGAAAAGAATAAATAGAAATTATCATAATACATACAATACAATTTTAATGTTTTAAGAGATTCCAAGATTGATTCTTCGCCATCACCAGCCACCGAAGGTCAGATTATCAAAATGGCAGAGCTCTTTAAATGTTCTCACGAAAAGATGCTTTTTTTAATCTACTTCAAGAAGCATGTGAGCGGAACTGCCTTGTCAAGAACAAATAATATGGCCAGAAAAAAAAGTATATTAGTGGTGAAGGATTGACCAAATCCTGTGACTAAATGTATTTTAAATTGCCATTTTTGGATGGACAGGCACTACCGAGGAAAAGACACAGATGAAGGTTTAATCTCACTACAAACGCGAAGGGCGTTAGTATTAGCTCAGTTTACTAGGCAACGAAGCTATGACAACGCCATTAAAGAAGCGGCCGAACGGTCGTGGTGTACAGGGAGGAGGGTGGCTAACTACTACGTAGTCACGCCTAAGGGTGTGGAAACCTGCATGCGCAACTTATTCCGTCGAGGAAACAATCCAACGCTGAAGGAGGTATAAGACGCTCTTGATTTAGTGTTCTTGGAACAATAACATAATTTACGCCCTCTATACCCCATCTCACAGACGTGTACGGCACAACATCTACTTAAAGAGACACCGAGAAAGTATTTATGCTCGTCGAGGTTTTTATTTAAACATAACCTATAAGAGCCCCCCCCCCCTTCCAACCACCCAGAACAGAATTTGAGGCTCGAAATTTGTTTTCTTCCCGCCCCAAACGGTCGGTCGGATCTTGGCTGGTTTCAGTCGCGCTCAGTCTTGTTTTTATGGTCGCGCGACGTTCAAACTATGTGTACCAAATATATCCAAAGCCGTGGTTATCTAAGACACACATTAATATAAAAAAATAAAAGAATATGAACCCAATGTTTTGCGGCCTCAAAGAAGCTTCAAGTGCGTTCATGGAAAAAAATTATTTGCACAGATCAAAGAGAAGTACATGTACACGTCATTCTCAATATGGCGACGTACCTCGGGCTGGACAAGCGATGGCGGTGCACGTCGAGAAAACGTTGCGACGGACGTGGGGCCGCTACTATGCAAATGTCATTCGTGGTACCTGCCAATCGATTTTTACGCGCAGAACATAAAGCGGAAGGGTGATGAGTTCGAAACCATCGCACGACAAATGGCTCACGCACTGACTTCAAACGGCCCACGTGACTTCCGACTATGAGCTTCTGTGCTCGTGTTTCGGCTTCGAGCAGTCGAGTTTGTGTGCTTTCTTAAAAATCTACGTGACTCTGCAGCAACATATTGATTGGGTTGTCTCCGAACATCACATTAACTCGCCTAAATACAAATTCAATTTTGTTTATGGGGGGGGGGGCTGTTAGTGTTGCTTTAAAGACAGACAGAGACGCGTGACGTCATATGGCTGAGCATAATGAATGCCTTGTTTCTACTAAAGATCCCGTATAGCAAGCTTTATTTCAAAGCCACCTGCTCGCGCCCGCACCTTTCTGAGTACTGCAAATGTTTCTGAGATCGATTGTGAGAAGGCATTCGCGCGGCGGATAAATCTCGTGAACGAATTCTGGAGACCAGAAAAACACTCGTATTACGTGACTTTGAAGCCATGATGGACAATTGTCTACAGGTTACGCTATCCAGCATCGTTAAATGCAATGACCGCTTTAAGCTACACGGGGTCCCCGTGTCGTAAAAATAAACTGCGGATTGTAGAACACCCAGTTTCCGCTTCGGCTTTGCGATAGGGGTCCGAACCAAATGCCAAAGTTTAAAGAACGTGCTCCCTTGTTCAAAATTTATAAGCAATTCTCATTGGTACAATTGTGTCCGAGAAATGTACGAATACACATGGGGTTGAATGGCGCAAATTACCGATAATGAGCCCCATTTTCCCAAAGTAAGTTGAAAAATCACCAAGCACTTTTAACACAAAAGTACTTAAAAGCTAGAATTTATGAAAAAAATGTAACGCTCAAGTGTGATTGAAAAATTTTACACGCAGGCCAATGTAACATAAGAAATTAACATAATATCGTAGGCAGTGCAGAAGTATTCAAAGCATATTGAAGATTTAAAACGTAATCATTCATATATGATCGTAACAATGAATACACAATCAAAACCAGAATAATTCACCAACTTGGCGTTTTTATTTATAAAATTGGGACTATATACGTGCTAAAACCCACTCAGGAACTTTAACAAATATAAGCTCTCAAGAAAGTGGCGCCATGGCGGACTGCACAACTTTCGAACCAAGGTGTGGTCTTTTCGAGACTTCCAGGTGGCATGCAAACCAATGAGAATCAGAATCACTGCACACTGGCTCTGTCCATGCTCGACTGCATTTAGAAATCTCATGCCGAGCCATGTAGAGTGCAAGTCTACCCTCAGCACTGCCCGAAACTCAGCCGAAAACAATTCTACATTGGTACAGTACAAAGGAGTGGGCTCCAGAGTCTCTGCGACAGGAGAGAGGACACAGTTAACGCCCCAAGGAAGAGAGAAACCCTTTTACTGCTCCGATGTTTTTGCTGGGAGTACGAGTACCTTGGTATAAAGACGCACGAAGAAGTATTTTGTTCCAGCGCTCGCATGGCACTCCATTAAACGCTTGGACGCATCCGAAGATTCACACTGCGGAAACAGTTGACGATACAATGGTTGTGACCTTATGAGATCGATGGTGTCCCAGTACAAACGTTTTCTTTTAGCTGATTAGGTATCCCCATAATATCGTGTCGCTCGAAAAACCTAAACGCGTCTCTTATAACCCTGTAATATCCGTAGTTTAGATATTTTCTTGTGCATGTCTACAGCTTCCTCGAGCCAGGAGATTAAGTACTGTCCACTCAGGGCTCGCAATACTGTTGCAATTACAGGGTGATTTTCGCCATCACGGAAGATAAAGAACAATTCCACTTCATTGTTTATATCTAAATTCACTAAGTCGAGGTCTCTCTTTCTTTTACAGATAAACAAATTGCTTCTTCGCATACTCTCAAAACACGAGCCCTACACATACCTTGCGCAAAATCGACGAATTTTTGTACGTGGCTGTTTTTACAAGGCTCGATTTGTGTAGAGTACAATAAAGTACAAAACAACACAACGTTGCAACTGAAAACTTCTGCTTAGGAGCGTGCCTTCCATAACATTCTATTGATTTCCTTCTTAGTGTGTTTAAATATATTCCTCCCACACCCGTGCTTAGCACCTGTCAACTAAGCCCAACTCCTAATTTTTTTTTTTTATGGACACGGACCACGTAATGTTTAAGAAAGTTTCTGGCTTGGAGGAACACGGTCCCAACCAAAATCCCACTGATTTCTTGGGTTTCATTTCAACCACAGAAACAAGACAACATTCATTCACATGCTCCAAATTTGTGAGCACCATTTCTTTCCAAGAAGAACACACCACAAAAACATCGTCTGCTTAAGCAAAACATGTTGTTTACGCTACGGCCACTTTAGCCCCACAATTGTTATCATCCTTTACAATCACCTTGCAGAGGTGTTTGAGTTAACTAGCAAAACGAATAAGTGATAGTGAGCAGTCTTGTCTTAACGACGAGGGCACAGCAATTCAACGTGTCTTCCCAAGTAGCACACGTCCTGGGTTCAGGCTTGTGCAAGACTGACGCGGGCTAGTGCCAACTTGGCTCAAGCATGGCACAAGCTTGTGCCAAACTGGTCCAAGTATGAGTCGGTGAGCTATGCTGCTAGGGTTGCCACCGTTGATTTTGCTGCCTTTTCCCTCTAAAATATTTTGGATGTGAAATATTGAACTGCGGACCGTTCAATGGATTTTGGGAATTTAAGTGAATATTTTCTTTAGCATTATTCAAAACACAAGAATAACAAAATGAATCTAAATTTCACAAAAAAATCTGCGAGGGTGATAATTTCATACTATTTTTTACGAAGATTATTAATTAAAAACGCTGTTCTCAATTTACAAAAAACACAAAAAGCAGAATTCGAGGAAAAAGTACAAAAGTGTGCTTTTTAAGGCAACTCGTGGTGCCTAGAACTGTATATTACATCTCATGTTTATAACGATATCAGTTTTTCACATGATAAAATGCAGAATGTGACCTTTTGGTAAATTTATTATAATTATATTTATTGTCTTTTTGTGATAATGGCGTTGATGGGGGCCGCAATTTGGACTTAAAAATTGAATTAAAATATCATAGCACGATATTTTCTAGCTCAAATAAAATATGTTGCTCATATGGTCCAATTTCAAAAGCGCGAAGAGCTACGGCAATCAGAGGATGTCAAATTAGCAACACGGGTGCCAAGTGTATCATCTTTCATTAAAGATGTATAAAGTGAAAATAGTCGGACAAATGAAAATCCTCTACTTAGAACAGCCCTGTTGAAAATTCCATCAAGATACGTAATTTGGGACACTGACTGCCAGACAGCAGCCCTGGTGGAACGTGCCTTGATGGTCCATCAGATGACGTCTGACTTCCACTGCCAAAGGAATTTCATGCATTCATATAAAAGCTCCCATTCCGACGTGACATCTGTGCATGGCTGACTGAAGAACGGTTCACGAGTCCTTAAAATGAATGTAATTCATGACATCGAAAATCAGAACAAATGTGTGCCCGCCCCTATTATTTTTTTTTTCATTTTTCAAATTTGAGTTTTTTAGTCAAAATAGACATTCGTTTACAAACGGGCCTACATTCACCCTAAGCATGTTTCAGAGAAACGCCCTCAATGTCTGAACCTTTCGGGACGACCTGATACACTTTAATTCACAAAACGTATGCGACTCCGTTGAAAGCAAGCATGCATGCTACGACAGACAGCCCTGGCTTCCACGGACGAACGCGAGCAGCAGACATATCTGAACTACGCTCGCGGATGCTTTTTCTCTGCGCTCTTCATGAAACAATAATAATGAGCTGCGACACAGCGGTAAGGCCAATAGCCCACACCAGATAGAAATGTATAAACTTTCTAGCCTAAACCTCTCGGACCGAGTCAGGAGCATTTCAGTATTGCAGCGCGAGGTTCCGACAATAAGTGCATCGCTCTAAAGATAACCCTTCAGCATGTTATGCAAAGCACTCGTACATCAATCGCCGTACTTCAGTTCTACTCACCTCTTATGTAGAGTACGTTCGCGTCGTAGAACCCTCCTTTTGTTGGCGCGTCTCCGGCCCACCACACCTGGTACACCTTGTCGTCATCAACTAAACCGCTAAAGTTTCTTACATAGTCGGAACTCACGACAGGCTAGGTCTTGTGGAAGAGAAATTCTACTAAAACATAAGACGTTGTAGAGCCCGGGCAGGATCGACAGGTTGGAGCAAGCTGGCAAACAATACGAGTCGAGAGCGATCGTTCATGGAACCACGGCGAAGCCTCTATGGGCGAAGCGAAAGTGGAAAGTAGCGTGTTCGGCGTTTCGGCGGGCTTCTGATCAGGGTTGCCGGGTGCCCTGATTGTCATATCTCTAACATCAGCGGTTTTATGGGCTCACTTCCCGAAATCGTTTTCTCGTGAATAAAGTATTTTTCGTATTCGTAGATTTGACGAAATAGTGGTATCTGAACAAACTTTATGTCCTTTGACCGTACGTCTGTTTGCACGTCAAAGCTTTTGACGTACAGTCAGAGACAATCGATGTACAATCAGAATCGCCACCAAGAAATCTTGACGGCATTTTGCGGCGGCCGACTGCCACCAGGAAACCATCATAAAGCCGACAAGCGGAATCTGACTGGAGTTTGACTGTCGGTCAGAGTAACTTGTTGGCCAATCAGACATGCTTGACGTACAGTCAGGCACAGTCAGCGGTCCACAAGAAAACATTAACTGCCGAAGAGGATTACATTGATGGATTTTTCATTCGGGAATGAATACATTTAAAACGACTAATTTTTAATAAATCTCAAGCTCATACAGCTGTCAAAGTAGCGGCCTTTGACAATAGGCTAAACTTCAAAAGTCACCGCCAATTCTTTTTTGTGTTTAAATTACCGTAAAACAATTCTTATACCATTTTTTTCTAAATTTTATGCGCAGTCCTTCGGCAACCTCAGTTTTTTTTTGTTAGAAAGAACGCCTACAGGCTTGCACGAATGTTCACTGCGTCTAGTTTTTTCTGGCTTAGGAAAACCGGCGAAACAGTATGTCTCAATTTTCATACAGGCTGCAGAACTAGATTGGGACGGTGAAGAGTGTTGTTTGTGTCCAAAGATGGCTGTTCGCGAGCCATGATTGCGAGCAGTTAAGCCGCGCCCGCTGAGCGAGAGAACGGGGGGCACCCTTGCTAGAGTGGTTCTCGTTTCCGACGCGAGAGGACGAGCAACGAGCTGGAGACGCAAATAGAGCGCAGGCTGCTGTTGACAGCAAGTGATACTTATCCAGAATACTGAGTCATCAGGCGACCGCCGGCGCGCCCACCTGGCTCCAGAAAGAGCGTAGCTCTTCTCGTGGACTTGGGACATCACAGGGTGAATCATGACGCACAAAGAGATAGCGCAGCGAGTGAATGCTGATGAACCCGGGGATCACAGAGTGTCGTGTGTGCGGCGTATACAAAACGAACCAAAGGCTGTCCTGAACCAAATAGAGCAAATCATGACACATGCATGTTACACGCAGGACACATTCTATGCTTCCCAGTTTATTAGAATTATCAAAGAATGGGCTGCCGTGGGGCCATCGAGATGTCGGGTTTGCAGAGACAGTAGATATTGCTGTTTCGAATAGTGCTCTAGGTGTCCGCAACCATAGGTGGCAACAGTAATCTATTGTTCTTATCAATCGTACCAATTGTCCCATCTCACTAAGCGTTCTACACATGCATGACGCCGCCATTACTTTAGTTCAAAGGAGTCTGGCGGCAGTGCACGAGACGTGTCGTGTCGTCTCGTCAAACGCAAACCTTCATCGGTGCTCTCCCACAAGTAGGAAGACTAAAGTTTCCTCGATGCATTCCGGCAGCGGCGGCTTAAAAAACTGGCTGGTTAGATTGGTTTATGAAAAAAAAAAACTGAAGCTGCTGCGTATTTATTTGTTCCAACTACGCAAAACCTATTCGTGCCAAGGCCATTGGAATTTCACGGAGCTAGATATTTTTATAGTAAAGCATTTGGTGTCATCATGTCACACCCTTGTGGTTTTCAACACCTATGGGCTATATAATTCGTCTTCACTTTCAAAGAATTAAGTAGATCTCAAACATGAGACATTAAAAACAGGGAGGGAGAAGAAAGTCAGAAGAAAGGAGAGGTGAAGCAAAGCGACTGGCCGAATTTTCCTGGGCGAGCCAATGCAGGACACCTGTTTGTGCGAAGCGCGGGCTGGGGTGGTGTGTTGACTAACCTTGGGGCCCTTCAAGAAAACCTAGCCCGGGCTTGGTTCAGCTGCCAAGACCCCAGTTTCATCATACACGGGGGCAGCTAGCACAGCCGGGCATGCAGGGGGTCTGAACCCACGCTGGGCTTGAGGTTCATGGTGATTGGTGACACCACTCACCAAACACCCACTAGAGCACAAATCTCCTGTGGCGACGCAACCCTGTAAAAACGCATTCAGTACATAAAGTAGGTGCAGTTCAAGCCAAACGAGAAATACACTTCAACTGAAAAAAATGAAGGCACAGCTCAGACAAATGATAGACGCCCAAGTGCGGTTGTATGTCACGTCCGATTTATCTTACATGCCCTTGTTAACTAGAGAAAGTAGAAGTGTTTGAACGATAGCATTTCGAAATCATAAATTATATAGTCATCACAGAGTAACTCACGGCTACAAAGTAAAATCTTCCCAAAATATTGATAGCTGATCTAAAATATGGACATCTTTTTTAGCCCAAATAATAAGCTTTTTACTTGTCTTTCTGATTAATTGCTACACCTTTCATTCAGCTGCAAATGAAATGTAGTCATGTGAAACCTATACCGTCATGCTAAATTTCGGTCATACATTTTTGCAGCGTGCCGGCTCTCTCAAAATGAAATCAGGTGTTCTTATCTTGGTGTCAAAAATAATTGTCAAAACTAGTGCAAGTATGTGCCTTAGTCTAGCCTTAGCAAAGTTTTTCCTTGGGGCTTCCTTAGATGGACCGACTGAGTTACTTTCTTACAAACCAGCCAATGAATAGATCATGGACAAAGAGAAGTTAGATTAGACATTCCATTAAAACAAGTAGCAATCATCAATTAGCTGAATGCGTAGGTGGTCGTAACCTGCCAACTCGATAGCCTCCAACAAAAACTCTTTTCGTTGAATCAATTGTCACAGTAAACAAGAAACACATGCACGATTAAGACATGTATTGTAGGATTTTTCCCAGATCAATCGTAGCTGGCGTTCGATGACACTATGACATTGCTCGTCTCGATGTTGCATTGCGGTGACCTGACTGACGCAAAAAAGACCTCGCAATATGCACTACTGCTCGCAACATACAAGCAGAAGTGGCAACCGCGTATTTTGGTTATTCCACTGCAGTGTCAGCTGTATGCAGTCGAATGTTTGCATATTCAGCAGAAGTTACTGCGTGCACCATGAGTGACATGGAGGATGTAGTAATATCACCATCTCAACTACGAACTAACAAAGCATTGCAAACAACGACAGTGATGCCGATAAGCTGGTTTTAAAATGCTCGAAGGTTCTCCATGTTTTGGTTTTTCTGCATAATTGGTTTGACTCAAAAGTTCGGAAGGTGAAGAGGAATTGCAACTGCCAGATTCCTCCGGGGTAACACCCACTACGATGTCACGTAACCTGTGTTCAAGGCGTTAGCTGTGCTGTAGCTCACATTTCGTAATGACTCACTGTGCCTGCTGTAAGGCGCCTGTCATTATTTACCCCAAGGTTCGCAGAGACAGATCTGGGATAAGTAAACATTGAGAGTTTGTCAAGCAGCACCAATAGTAGGACCTCGAAGGATACATGGGCTGATCCAGCTTTAACACCAGAGAGGTCGAAGCCAAGCTAGGCATTGAGTGAAAGCCTCAGCAGAATGCACGAAGTGGGACCAGACAGGACTTTCTTAAGAAGGGACACCACCGTAAATTTTAAAGTTTGTAGACAGAATGCTTTTTGACACTTATTTAATTATTATTATATTTCAATTAAATGCCAAGATGCAAGCGCGCTGGACGAGAATGACGAAAATAATTCCTGGCGAAGAAATAGTCCCTCTTGTTCCCCCTCTGCAGGGATTATTTTCGTCATGTATTTAATGTGGTTCAACAACTAATATTGCGCACTCCTGGTAATGGTTATTGCAATATTTGATTTATCTACGAAGAAATATAGCATTTTCGGCAAACCGATGATGCGAAATCATGTTTGGGACATGTGAAACTTCTGTCTTCAATATTCTAACAGCTGTAGCTTCGCACCGGTACGCCCCAGAATGATGATCATACCCTTGTTGAAAGGGCGTTTTTTAGTTTAATTACGTTAAACATATTGGTTTGAGAGTAAACACTCTTCGGGCAAAAGCACCATAGAAGTCCAGCTTTCCCATAGAAGAGGCTATGCACATGGCCAAGAGTAGAAAAGATTGAACAGAAAAATAACTAAAACCTACATTTTTTTATAGAAAGAAACGTCGGTTTGTCTGCTTTGTATATTGCACTGAAGTTCGCCCTGCTCACAATTTTAGACGCTGTTTCGTGTATTGCATGCATATCCAATTCCTCACCCGTTTCATAATCGATTTCCACATGTCGTCAACAAAATGATACTCGAAGAAAATGTTTTAAGCTCGGACTCACTCAGCAAGGCCGTGCAGGATCTCGGGCGTGAGAAGAAGGCGCACCCTATGCGCTTGGTGCCTTATAGTTACTAGCACCACCAGTAAAATGAAATGTAGTGATGTGGAAACTTCAAATAGGTTTTTCTCAGTTTCACTTTTTTGAAGGCACTCTTGTTTTAGGAAGTGTATCATTTTATCGAATTGTGGAATTTGTTCTTCCCTGTAGATGTTTTTGGAGTTAAATTTAATAAAAATTGCGGCTCGATATTTTTTTATTCAAATTAAGTTTTTAATGCCAAAAAGTAGAGTTTTGATGAGGAGAAAATGCCCATGATGTGAAATTCACTAATTGTCATTTTATATAGAAAAGCTCGAATTTCACGGTAAAAAGTAGAAAGTTACGCTTTAGTTATGGCTGAAGCTTAGAAATGCTCAATAGTTTGCAGCACTTTTATATGATTATTGCCTTGCCGAATGAGGCGACTTACATCAATAGCTGTATACTATCGGAAACATTTTCTACAGAGATGAAACGTCATAAAGTGCATTTAGAAAACGAGTTGAACAGACGATTTAAATTTAAATAATATGGAGCAAATGGTTTATAAATGGACAATTTAATTTATTGTCAACCCTTAGTGTCCGCCACAATAACGTGCCTACCGCATACTATTGAGTAGTAGGAGGTAGAATGTGGGACGCATTCTATCCTCGAATTGAGCTTGAGTCACTTCCCATGGTCCCGGGTGTTGCTCAGGGTGACGTAAAATGACAGCCCTGACATGTTCTTGCTCACAGGAACTACGACAAATGCAAAAAACAGCACTAATAATACAATAATGCATGAAATAGGCCTATTTACGTCCCTCACATCGTTCACATTTTGTTTTGTATGGAGAAGCTGCACAATCTTGTGGTGAAAGCTGGTAACTGGCTATTGAGCAGATATCATCAGTATTAAGGCGGCTATCCTTTATGGCATCTATCCAGGCATATCAGTCCTAAATTGCTTGGCAAACATCATCTCATGGTACCCCGGTGTTTACAAAGACATTTAAGAACATGCATGAAGGGGCCAATCCTGTTTAATGCCTCTGGTGCAGGTTGGTTCAGCTGATTAGATACCAAGCAATGCTGAACACGGCTTCACATATATTATGCCAAACCGCTTTTGAATAACGTAGTAGGGCGTTTTCAGATAAGATCGAACAACCATGTCCGGTGACCATTTTTAATTTTGATGAAAAAAATATATTTTGCTGGCTTTATGCCCAGAAGTATAAAACCAATCCTTGTTCTCGGAAAATAATTTTGTCTTTGCGAAAAAAATTTGTAAGCACCCTCTCAGTCTCGTGCGCGTTTTGCGTATCGCGCGATGTTGACATTTCGGGCGGCTTCCCCAAAAAAACTGTTTTGGCTACGGGTCTTGAAATATTCACTGACAAATTAGGCGTATGAAGGATTGACAAAAAGTATTTATCGCCGAGTATTAGGGTAGTTATTTTGAGAAAAAAAAATCGCAAACACGGCACATTGCGCAATAATGCTCTGGATTAAAGAATATTTTTCTCCGTATCTATAAAAGCTAAGGTCTTCAAACTTTGCCAGTGTGTTGCCCTGTATATATTTCATCTTTGCGTAAAATATTGTTGTCCTGGTTAGCGGGAGAAATTTACAAGAATTGCTCACACAGGGGCATTTAACTAAAAATGCATTATTTTGAAAATCATTTAAAAAAAAGGCCATCTTTAATTTTCTTTAAACTCTCTGAAATTGACGTTTATAATATGTACTAACAGAGCCTGCAAAAACATGATGCAATATTTGTGTGGCTTTTAAGTTATAAAGCGAGAAACATGGCCAAATTGACGCTAACGCGGTTGCCATAAATGGGGCGTGCACATACCCGTTCTTCACAATTTTATTATTATTAAAACGTGTAAAAATGCTACAGGGTGGTCAGGAAAAGACAAATTGACAGCACAGAGGTGGACGGTAGTTTTGAAGGGAAAATTCCTAATACATTTTCGTACAACCGACCCAAAAATGCCCATGGGCCGGAGTGATCGAGGTGCGCCACCCTGTAACATGCTTCGCGGTGCCTGTTTCAACAGCCGGCGTATAGCGTCTCCGTCTACGCGACGTAAAGGAAGCAACCGGAGCGACTTTGCAAACAGATCAGCCTACAACCTTGGCGGTAACATGATACAGGAGGTAGGGCGCGGCAGAACCTGAACCTGCGCCGCCTGTGAGCGCCAATAGATCCGCCGCAGTGGAGGGCCGCACAACGCGTAGAAAATAAAAGATACTTAAAAGCAAAAGAAATCCGATTGCCTGAGATTGTTTGTATTGGGCGTTTTCAGATAGGATCGAACAACCATGTCCGGTCGACATTTTTTTTTTAAATTTTAGCAAAGGATGTGTGTTTTACTTGTTGTGCAAGCGCAAAAACATATTCAAACTTTTTTTGCGGAAAATAAAATTTCTTTGAGGAAACAAAAATCACAAAGTCGCTGTCGGTATACGCTCTTGTTTTTGCGACTATCGTGAAACCGTTCTTTTGGATATTTATTAAAGAAAAACTGTTGTCGTCTTAGGTTTAATATTTTTTGTGCAGAGACTCTACATAAAATAAAAGGAGGTAAACATGTATTATCGATTACGAAGCAATTCAGAGCTTTATGGATCCGGATCTTAAAAGACTGGAAATTCAAATTTTTTAAATCATTTGAACGCGTCTGTTCTATATTTGCATAAATTGTCATTGAAATTGAAAACGATAACCTTTCTAAAATAAATACACTGAAATTTAGACAGGTTACCGATTTTGCAATAATTGGAATATCAGTTTAAAATGAGGGCCATCGCAATTTTTCTTCTACTTTTCACAGATCAAGGCTCATAATCTGTCCCATCAGGCCCTTCAAAAATGCTTTGCAATATTTTTTGTTTTTATTTCACAGGGTTTTAAATATACAGAATTGACGTCACGGGAGTGGAGAAAGATAGGACGTTGCCAATTTCAAACAAGGGCAAGCAAGGGGTCGAAAAATGTAGGAAGTCTGTGAAGAGAAAGCACTGTGACAGGAATTCGTAAAAAATTAGAATTGATACAAAAAATTACAGGTGAGTTTGAAGCATGCAGAAGCCAACAATTTAAATACAGATTTCTCGGATCAGTGAATTTCGGAGCCTACCCTTCGTGGGGAGGCTGGGCTGCTGACGTTTAAATAGTGATAAGAAAGAACACATGTTTAAAGTGGTACAATTGAAACTAGTTTAATTAATCAAGATTCTGTGCGCACATTCAGAGTTTGTCACGTGAATTCTTTCTGCCGGACGCTGACCTGAGTCGGTCACGGCGCTCTCCTGGCACTCCGAAAAGGAACATTTTTTTCCCGGTTTGCCTGTAGCGATCACTGTTCGTTTATTCTCAGTGGCACCGCAAGCTCGCGACCTCGATCTGCTTTTCGCAGCCATAGGAGACTTTACTTTTAAAGATATATCTTTTCTGCGGCTACTGTTCTTGCTAAAACAGCTGTGGTTGCGAAGTGTCGGACCGCGTACACTGCCACAAGTGACAGGACTGAATTCCACGCACAACGGAAACAGAGTCCCAGTCCTTTGCTTTCATGTCCCTGAACGCTTTGACGTCAGCTTTCGGGAGGTGGATTAGTTTCACGTTCGGCAGTTTAGTGTTCAGTGGGGCAACCATCTCTGACGCCGACTTGATCACCGACTTGGTGGGCCGTCGGAGGCTGTACAACGTTGTCTGGTGCTTGACACGACCCCCGATTCAATCACAGGCACTCTTGCCATGTCAAGCTGCGGAAAAAATACACCTTGCTGACGTGTATTTGTGGCTCTGCAGCTCGTGTAGTTGGTACTTGTTCTTAAAGTGGCTTGTTGCACCATCACTTCGCGTAGGTCACATGGGCATACCCAAATTGGATTTCACGATTCTCCAGACCGTTGTCTTATAAATTAAGTTACAGACAATCTCATTCAATCGCAATTATTTTTCCTTTTTTTATGTATCTTTATTTTCTACGCGTTGTGCGGTACTCCACGGCGCCGGATCTATTGGCGCTCACAGGCGGCGCACGTTCAGGTTCTGCCGCGCCCTACTTCCTCTATCATGTTACCGCCAAAGTTGTAGGCTGATCTGTTTGCAAAGTCGTTCCGGTTGCTTCCTTTACGTCGCGTAGACGGAGACGCTATACGCCGGCTGTTGAAACAGGCACCGCGAAGCATGTTACAGGGTGGCGCACCTCGATCGCTCCGGCCCATGGGCATTTTTGGGTCGGTTGTACGAAAATGTATTAGGAATTTTCCCTTCAAAACTACCGTCCACCTCTGTGCTGTCAATTTGTCTTTTCCTGACCACCCTGTAGCATTTTTACACGTTTTAATAATAATAAAATTGTGAAGAACGGGTATGTGCACGCCCCATTTATGGCAACCGCGTTAGCGTCAATTTGGCCATGTTTCTCGCTTTATAACTTAAAAGCCACACAAATATTGCATCATGTTTTTGCAGACTCTGTTAGTACATATTATAAACGTCAATTTCAGAGAGTTTAAAGAAAATTAAAGATGGCCTTTTTTTTAAATGATTTTCAAAATAATGCATTTTTAGTTAAATGCCCCTGTGTGAGCAATTCTTGTAAATTTCTCCCGCTAACCAGGACAACAATATTTTACGCAAAGATGAAATATATACAGGGCAACACACTGGCAAAGTTTGAAGACCTTAGCTTTTATTAGATACGGAGAAAAATATTCTTTAATCCAGAGCATTATTGCGCAATGTGCCGTGTTTGCGATTTTTTTCTCAAAATAACTACCCTAATACTCGGTGATAAATACTTTTTGTCAATCCTTCCTACGCCTAATTTGTCAGTGAATATTTCAAGACCCGTAGCCAGAACAGTTTTTTGGGGGAAGCCGCCCGAAATGTCAACATCGCGCGATACGCAAAACGCGCACGAGACTGAGAGGGTGCTTACAAATTTTTTTCGCAAAGACAAAATTTTTTTTCCGAAAACAAGGATTGGTTTTATACTTCTGGGCATAAAGCCAGCAAAATATATTTTTTTCATCAAAAATAAAAATGGTCACCGGACATGGTTGTTCGATCTTATCTGAAAACGCCCACTAGTGATCGTGGTACATTCGGACACAAAGCGGATACAGGCAACGGCCGAGAACACATTGGAAGCCCCGCGGGACATCTTTGGTCAATTTGGACAGCTAATAACACTGGTGTTTGACAAAGAACCCCAGTTTAATCGTACTGCTCTCAAGCTTTGTTTACAACGGTCATGTATAGCCCCTACCACTACCTTGTTTTACTCGCAGTTCAACGGGTTAGCAGAGCATGAGATATACAGAGTCAAGGAGGACATTCGCGAGACTCAACTGTGCACGCTTGAAACCCGATTTTCAAGCATTTCCACACTGTTGTTGAAGTTACGCTGTTGCAGAAGCTCATAAAGAAAAACAGGAATAACTCGTCTGAACTGCAGTTCGGCTACCGCATCTAAACCGAGACTGATTTCGGTTTTTAAGCATTTGGACTCGTCCTCGCACGAGAGATGTAACCATCCTTTTTTGCGGGACAGACTGTGTGGGCGCGCAGTTGAGTTTTATGGTGGATTCCTGAAGTTACCCGCTAACTTGATGGTGTACGATTGACAACAGTAGACACCCCAAGAGGCTACCATCAACAGCATGCGGATCAGCTCTGGACACTGCTTCTCCACAAGTGGACCGGCTTGCCTGTAGTAATTTTTGACGGAGATGCAACAATGCTGGTTGTTTGGAGTTTGAACGATCAGGCTTCTTTTTTGGCAGCAGGAGACATCGAAAATGGGCCGGCAGAGAGGCCAGGTGATGGGGTGCCCTGACGGGAGACGGGTAGTGGCTGGGGTTGATGGTCAGAGCGGACCCTGCTGAGGACAAAGTAGGAGTGATTGACTTTTAGGTTTAGGGCTAATTAATAAAAAAAGATCACCAAATCTGAAAAGCAAGAATGGGAACAGAGGCGCGAGCTCGGACTTGAGCTTGCGTTCATAAAAGCACAAATAGTGTCCGTGACGAAGTAACAAACTAGTAGAAGCCAATTATTCCATTCTCCCATCCTTATATATATATATATATATATATATATATATATATATATATATATATATATATATACATTTTAACGAAACCTGAACGAAGCTCAAACAAGTATGAAAAATAAACTACTGATGTTCAGTTCTTTATAGTTTATAACAATAGCTACAGTGAGACTACAATGATAAAAACACCAGCACACACACTTACCTTCCAAATCGCACAAGCAGCTGAAAAAAAAATATTGAAAAAAAGCTTTATATTTGAGGAAGTTGGTCACTTTTGAGATAGTTGCAGTCGGAGAAAAATGTCGGCTCAACGGCTGTTTTTGAGGTCACTGGCGTTTATGATTAAAACGTTTTCTTATTAGAAAACACGGAAAAAGACAAATATGATTTCATAGCACTGCAATTCACCGAAAGGTCCCGTCGTGAACGGAGGAAATTCTAGCTCTTCCGCTTACGGGCAGCCACAAATGAAGCTTCGTGGCGCATGCTGGGACGGGCTGGTCCTTCGCCATAGGGTCTCAGGCGAGAAGGCATATGAAGAAAGCGGCCGTCTTGTAAACGCCAACATCTCAGCAGGCCGGAGCTAGGTGGCCACCTTGCGCGCTGGCTCCATTCACACCCAAGTTGAGACCGCGGTGGACCTACGTCCTCGTTGGAACAGTCATATATATCTCTTACTCTACGTGATCACACTCCCGCTCATACCCACGAGCAGAGAACCGGGTCGGGTGATGAAAGGAAAATAGCTTATTGGTCTGGCGGGCAGGTAGTTCTCACTGCAGTCTCAGATAGGGGTGGACAGAGTATAGGGCCGCATGTTTCAACGCAATAAAATTTTGTAAAGTCTAAAACAGGATACAGCAGAGTGACCGGCTAGAGGGAGAAGATCAAACGGCTTGAAAGGTCACGTCTTGCAGGGAAGACGAGTAAACTGAACAATCGCGAGTGTTGGAACACTGTGTACAACCTCAGGGGCTTATTTGCTGCCCTGAAAGAACTGAAAGACTACAAGCTTCGAAACACTGCAAAGAACCTAAGGAGCTTATATACTGCCCTAAAACAACCGAACGAGCACGAGCTCAAGAACTTCGTGAAAACCCGCATGGGCTTATTTTGTACTGGAAAAAAGTTGGAGACGCCAGGCGTTCGAAGAAGAGAAATACACAAAAAAATAGTTAAAATACAAAATGGAACGTCAAAACGTCCGATTCAAAGAAAGGCAATGGCTCAATCTGCATAGTCAAAATAGAATGCCACAAAGGCAAGTAAAACTGCAAAAAGCGCCGGTTTGCAAACTCTGCGACCGGGAGGCGGAGCTATGCTTTAAAGGAGATACAGTCCAAAGAACGGGATGAACCGACAGGCTCGGCAGACGCACCAAAATGTTGTGGTAGCCGACGAGCCAATATGTAGTGATTCTTTGATGAAAAGGCTACGATGTTGGTGGTTCGACGATCAGGCGGTTACTTTGCAGCAGAACAGATCCCGGAAGTGCCTGTAGAGCGACTGGGTTATAGGTGCCCTGACGGGGGACGAGGCCGAGGTGATTGACTGTTTAGGTTTAATTAATCATTGAGTAGGACATCAAAACAGAAGAACACGGACGGCGAAAAAGACGCGAGTTCGGACTCGAGCGGGCGACTATAATAGCACAAATAGCACCTGTGACGGTGCAACAATCTATTAAAAGACAATGACTACACTGCCACTTAGCTGGAACCCGCTCCTGAACTAGAAAATGCAAGTGATTCGTACAGCCGGGAGATCACAACGACGGGTTCAGGTCAGAAATTCAACCAAAGTCCGACATTGAGGTAATCAGCATACGGGCGAAAAAGTCACATACCTTGGACCATGTTCACTCTGTTGATCTTCGGTCTGGGTGTTTAATAGTATCAAATACACCAGTAGTGATTTATATTTTAATAAAAAGCTTCACAATAAAATACGGCAAAAAGAATACATTTACCTCATTTCGGCAGACACTCACGCCAAACCAAGCGCACCGTCGTTCGATGTTATGATGCTCAGCTGTCTCCAAATGAATGCCATCTGTCGAAACCAGCGTTGTTGTTTTCGCTGACAAAACATTTATTCCACCAGTTCACGGAAATTGCGAAGCACACTTGATCTTGGCGGTCCTTGAAGGATCACGAAATCTAAAGAACATATTAATAGTCTTTTTTCTAGTTATCTAAGCTACTGATATCATTTACGACAGCCTACATGTGAATAACCGGATTCGAAAGTAGCCCTCCCACCTCCCGTCGTAACCTGCAGAGAATTGGTCATTCCACAGCGGTTCGGGGTCATCACTTTGACCAATGGCTGGTAACTCGCCCTTTGGGGTAGTCAAGCCTTCGAAAACACCATTTTGACTACCCAAGTGGTCATTTTTTCGTAGAGTGTAGCGCTCCATTTGGAGGTAATGAGCGTTCGGCGACGTGTACGGAACGCTGTCAAATAGCGAACAAATATATAGAGACGAGGAGAGACGTAAAGTCTTTCATCACCGTATCTATAAAGAAAAATGATTGATATATTGAAGGAGGGAAAATTGACATGCCTTCGCCATGTCAATTTCACCGGCACTTCGATGCCAATTTGTTGAAGTTTAACTCAAAAATATTATATAACCTTTTTATTCTTTAATTTTTTTACGTGTCTTGCCTTCTGTAGCCTGCTCGCCAGTGCCGCAATTGGTGATGTGCTGTCAAGCTTAGAAAACTAAAAAAAAAAAAAGAAACAAGGTACGAATGAAAACTCCAGAAATAGAACCACAATAAACTCGATTCTGCAACCATTTCCTATCGAATTCCCCTCTGACGTATTTTTTTCTCTTTTTTGCAAGGTATTATTAAGTTCCATCTGCAGCGGCGAGCAACAAGCCCTGTTCGATTTGTAGCGTTCTCAAACCCCCTTGTTGCATCAGAGCAAGCCAAGAGTAGGGTGTCTCTCCACGCCCTTACGCAACTTTCGAAAATCAGAATTGGGAAATAGCTCGACAGTTGCTTACGAGACGAGCGGTCCTATCTGTCATCATTGTGGATCTTTGAACACTGGTGTAATCGAAAAAATTCTGCACGAAAAAAACACGAAAAATTAACACGCAAAAATAAGTAAATGACTTGGCAGACCGTTCAACAACACAGTAACAACACAGTAAATCACAAACAGACGAAAAGAATTGAAGGACTGAAAAATAGGTAAATGATTTCCCTGGAGTGAGATGATAACTATTTTGTTTTGTATGAGTTTTATCTCCGCTTTTTTTTTTTTGTGCCCGACTGGGCAACTTCGATTGCGAACTTTCTGGGCCAAAAGGTGCGAAGAAAAAAAAAACTTTCGGCACAAAAGGAACGGTACCGAAAGGAATTTCGGCCCCTCTTCAATTATATTTACTACTTTTTTATTATTTTTAGGGGAGGGGGTGCATGAGTTGTTTATTTGTCTGTGTTCGTTCCCGTAGATTCTTGCTTCGCTTATTTGGTGGCGCTGAATGCTGCGGATGCCTGTAAATAAAAATTACCCCGAGCGTCTGTGATATTCTGCGAGACCGCAAGGGGTTTTCTGCATTGAAACTGAGGCGCAGCATAAATATTGTCGTTGCGCATAAACGTTTTAACGCTTGTGATCGAGTATGAGCCCACAGATAGTCCGAAAACTGTTAGAAGACAGGGGAAACTAAAGGCGAAATGAGAGATTCCTGAAAACGAGAAGCGTGATCTCCATCTCTAGAAAATACTCGGGGAGTAGCTCACAGCCTCAGCTGCACCGTGAAGCCTCACAATAGTTTCTTTTTACTGCCATAGTCAACGCTGGCGAGGTTTCCCAGCTGATTATTTTATTCGATTAATCTAGGGTAATGGCGGGAAATTTTTCGCCTTAGATTTAGCGGGAAATATTTGCGCTAAATTTAGCTGGGAAGTTTTTACCGCTAAATTTAGCTGTGAAGTTTTCCCCGCTTGATTTAGCTTGAAAGACTTCACGGCTAGCTTTAGCTGGAAAACATACACCGCTAGAATTAGCTATTTGCTTACGGCGACGATTGGATACCGCAGACCAATCTATTAGGCACTAAATAAATAAAGATTAAACAACTGATAAAACCATGTTTAGCGGTTCTAGCAGTTGACCGCGTGGCGGAAGACAATGAAACTGCTGACTTTAGGTCTTTGGCATATTTGTTTTAACAAGGCGTAACTTTAAAGTCACGTCACGTTAATATGCTGTATAAGGTGTACTTTACGCAATTAAGTTTTGATTGGTGGTGTAGAATGTATGTATGCGGGGTGTTCGTGTGTAATCTGTGGGCCGAAATGTGCGCGTCGACTGTAGCCGCATTTATTTTGCAGAAAACGACAAGGAACCTGGAATGATGTTTTCCAAACAGACCCCTGCCAACATCATAGATCTTCCGATTTTCGGCTATCCGGCCTTCATACCGTGGTTAGTTTGAGACCCTTGATTTAGGGTAACAAGGGCTGATTGCTTACGTCGTATCTGCGCAAGTTTCACTTTCCAGTCGCACATGCACAAACACAGTCAAATATCAGAGTCGAAAATGGATTTTGAAAACGCGTAGGAATTTTTCGGCGCATAGAGAACTTCAACTATGTTCGACGAGAATTCGCACTATCGATTTGACAAAAACAAAGGTGACCCTTTGTTTTTGCCTCAATAGAAGTAGAGCATGTCATTTTTCACCAGTGCCGAGAGCTACGCAGCCAGAGGTCGCGCAGGCGAGTCGCCGATGACACTCGACTCACACCCCTCAAGGCCGGAGGCACGTAAGCCCTCTTTGTGGCAATTCACCCGTTCCGTACAGTACAGCCTAGCTTACTTGCGCGATCGCAGCGTTTTTCTACTGCAGTTGGATAGAACCACGACACACACTGTGTTTAGAATTTATGAAAAAAAAAAAACACGTGCCCACAGTGCTTTTTTATTTTTCAAGACTGCTCTGGGCGTACCCTTCAAATGATGCTTTGAAATGTCAACGGGCGCACCTGATAGTAATACTGCTATATGAAAATAAACGGCATGCTAGTCCTTTCCAAACATTAACACCATCTTTCCGATACCCTTGCTTAGACCTCTATCAATATATGCTTCAAACCTGTTCTTACTTTTCATAGTCCTAGCGTCTTGTGAGCATTCAGATTCCACCATTCATTCGTTGTGGTACTGCAAAGTACGGTGAGCATAAGCAGGTTTATTAAATATAAAACGTTGTCGTGTTTTCTTTTTTTACGGCCTTTTGAGGTTAACCGTGTTATACGTATTTCAGTGTGAGCACAGTAGAGGCAACGATGTGAAGATAAACGTTTGATTTTCTTATACGTATAGCTGTACATCTTTCATCACTCCTTGAAGATCATGGAGAGAGCAATCCATTGCACATTCCTTTCAAAGTCCAACTTCGTGTCAATTTTGTCGTAGGCACGCCTCACTTCGAAGCGAGACTGCCGAGTCCATTTGAAGTTTCAGCCGAAATGTAAATAAGTACGCACGTTTGGCTTAATCTCATGAAAAACCGCCTAGCGTTTAAAATGGGTAGTGGCGGGACAAAAAAGAAAAAAAAAGATTCCAAGTATAGACGACGCTTCGTAAAGTGTATCATTGAAATATTATAAGTTTTGAAACCCTCTTCGCTCTTCCGTCACTGGTATTTATTTTCTCGCCATGTGAGTTATCGCTGGACGTACAAAATCTACCGCTAAAGAAGTAAAGTTTCCTGGGAAGCTGGGTCTGAGTGGAGAATGAGTGAAAATGAATTGGCTCCCCATACGCGGTTGCGCAACAACACACTCGCAGGTGAGTCGCTTATTTAAGTAAACAAGCGTCGCGAGCGAATTCATAATCGTGCCTGCGATGAGCCTCAAAACATTGCCGATTTTACACGGAATTCCCGAGAGTTTTTGTAATAGCGCATTTTGATTTTGTTTTTAGAGCTAATAGCACCGGCTTCAAAATCAGGGGCAGCTTTAACTTTTCGTTCTGGTGCGTGCTTGTTGAAGGGTTCGGTACTTTCCTTAACTGTTAACTATGACTAAAAAGGATGACGAGATGACTGCGTCGATGCCGTCGTCGTGAGGTATGAGGTGAACGTAGAGCTTTTTTCTTGGTTTATGTACACGTATCACACGAGCTATATGTCTCTCTTTCTATGCAACATAAAAGAGCATTCTTAAGGCAATGCAAGAAATAAAAATATTAAAACCACAAAAATGTACACACCAAAACCTAAACTTCAATGTACACCACAAAAGCATAAACTTCAATGTACATCACAAAAGCATAAACTTTAAAGCCTTATGACGGAAATTTCCTTCAATGGAGACCACTGCGAGGTCATTTGTTTATCGGTACAGTTCATACCGATAAGCTTGCACTCCTATGTTAAGTTGGTCAGAATAGTTTTATTTTTTTTTTTGCAACGCAATTAACCGTACAACAACACTTGAAGTATTTCAGGGCTTCTAAGTGTGCAACAACACAACTCCCGAATGTTTTTGTTTTCAGTGTTTTTGTGTGCATGTCAATGTTGCATTCCGGTTTATGTGTTCAAATAAGCTGCTGTGGTTTGGATGTCTGTTTGTCACCAGCTTGATTCGCTCCCTTTCTGTAGTTTATTCCGACGGTGTGCCATGATGACAGGACAGAAAGGAAGACTAATTCGCAGGTTGCAGTCATTAAATTTATTTATTTAGGAAGTGCAGCAGAGCAATAATGTGGCTCATGCATTTCTAAGGGCGCAGTGAGTAATGATAAGAAAAACAATGTAAGACATACTTCCCACCTTACTTTTAGCATACGAGTTAACTCAATTCAAAACACAACAAAAAAGAGAAAACATGCATTGTCACTAATTTAACATGGCAGTAGTCACTAGTTTAACTTTAACTTTAACACAAAGGAAAATAACACACAGAGCAAAACATTCACAAAACATGGCATGCAGAAAGGCAGTAACCGAAAAAAGATAACTTGTAATTTGTTCTCTGATAATATTTTTAAACAATATAATATAAAAAGGCATAATCCCATCCCAAATCAAAGTATCAGCAAAAGTGCGAACAAGACAAGGACTGAGGAAAGTGCACACACATATAACGTGGACAGTCGCAGTCTTGTGTCCTCTCTCCTATTTGCATTATTTCCACTTTTTAGATTTAGGTCATTATGAACCAATTAGCCCAAAAAGTATTAATCACATCATTTTAATTTCAAATTTACCAACAAACGCTAGTTAGGCAAAGAATTTTGGCATGCGATTATATATATATATGATTGAGATTAATGCACTCTGGCTGACTACATACGTTCTCAAGTATAAACAATGTCCACACCGTGCTACATACGTATATCCCCAATTGAGAGGAGCACTTCTGACTCGCTACAACTGCTAGTGACCCGGTGGAGTCACCAGAAAGGTCATATACAGTACCACGGTGGTTTCAGTTTGCTTTTCTTCTCCCCCTTCAAGTGGAAATATCACTGATCCTCGGGCCCTTTTCCCCTGGCTGGCGTGACTGGCAGAGCAGCAAGGATGTCTTGTTCTTCCTAGGTTACATAATGCTGTGTCCGCAGGGGTGATTTGTACTGTCTGAAGAGGTGCGGGAATACTTTTTAATTTCAGCAGTTTTGCAAGTCCTGATCTGGACAATGTTACACTCGAAAGAGCTAATAAATGTTATAGGTCAAAGAGAGAGAATATATGGTGATTTAATAATTTGGCAAATTATTAACCCAACACCTTCACCAAAACGGTCGCATGCAGACAATATATGCTTCTTTGAGATACCGCAAGAGCGGTGCGAAATTCGGCTTAGTGCGAAAGAACAATCATGAAAAAAATTTGCTAATTTAGTTTCCTGATGTTGATGCCTTTATGGCAGACACAGTTTTGTTGTGATGTATTTTTTTCTTAACCAGCCTATAATATGTTGATTGTGGTGTGGACACAAAAACATCGCCCCTAAGAATCGAGCCCAGTGTAAACCTTTCACTCCTTTGCGTATATTTTTTATGGACTACATTGGTTTGGGAATTGCTGTCGTCCACTGCCCTTTCTAAAATATTTGGGGTAAATCCGGGACTACCAGGAGGGTCAACAAGTAAAGAACTTGGCATACTAATATGCCCACTTAGCAACAAGTAGGGTACCCACTATAATGAACCAGAGAGTTTTAAACACGCGGCTGTCATGCAGCCATCTGGGCCAGCTCACGACCCTATTCTAAAATTGCCATTGTAGCCCAATCAAAATCTATGGCATGTAACGATCAGTTTTTCAGAGCAAAACAAATATATATATCAACTGTTAGCTGGGCGTTTTCAGGTAAGATCAAACAACCATGTCCGGTGGCCATTTTTAATTTTGATGAAAAAATATTTTGCTAACTTCGTGCCCAGAAAAGTAAAACCAATCCTTGTTTTGAAAAAAAAAATTGTATTTGCGAGAAAAAATTATAAGCACTCTCTCAGAGACGTGCGCGTTTTGCGTATCGCGCGATGTTGGCATTTCGGCGGCTTCCCCCAAAACACTGTTCCGGCTACGGGTCTAGAAATATTTACTGACAAATTAGGTATAGGAATAAATTACAAAAAGTATTAATTACTGAGTAATAGGTTCAACATTTCGAAAAAACTCGAGACTGGGACAAAAAGGGACGAACAAATTTGAGACTTTGTGTTTGTCCGTCCCTTTTTGTCCCAGTCTCGAGTTTCTTCGAAATATTTAACCACCAGCAGCTCGTTTGCGCCCTTACCTTTTGTTCACTAATAGGTTCGTTATTTTTAGAAATAAAATCGCAGCGGCACAGTGCGCAATAACGCTCTGGATTTGTTTTATCTGTACCTATAAAAGCTAAGATCTTCAAAGTTTGCCAGTTTGTTGCCCTGCATATAGGTCACATTTGCATGAAATATTGTTCTCCTGGTCAGCGGAAGAAATTTACATTATTTGCTCAAACATGGGCATTTGACTAAATATGCATTATTCTGAAAATTATTAAAAAAGGCAATGTTTAATATTCTTTAAGTCTCCTAAATTAACGTTTATAATATGTACTAACAAAATCTGCAAAAACATAGTGCAATATTTGTGTGACTTAGAAGTTATAAAGCGAGCAATCTGGCCAAATTGACACTAACGCGGTTGCCATAAATGGGTCATGTACATATCCATTCTAAACAATCTAATTATTTTTACAAAGCGTAAAAATGCTACGGGGTAGTCAGGAAAAGACAAACGGACAGCACAGAAGTGGACGGAAGTTTGAAGACAAAATACCTAATATATTTGTATACAACCGACCCAAAAAATGCCCATAGGCTGCAGCGATCGAGAGGCGCCATCTTGTAACCTGCTTCGCGGTGCCTGTTTCAATGAACAGCTTGTAGCGTCTCCGTGTACTCGACGTAAAAGAAGCAACCGGAGTGACTTTGCACACAGACCAGAATACAACCTTGGTGGTAACGTGATATAGGAGGTAAGGCGCAAAGAATCCTGCGCCGCCTGTGAGCGCCAATACATCAGCCGCCGCGGAGGGCCGCACAACGCAAATAAAGTAAGGATACTGAGAAAGAAAAAAGAATTCCGATTGATTGAGACTGTTTCTATTAAGCGTTCTCAGATAGGATCGAACGACCATGTCCGGTCGACATTATTTTTTTATTAGTTTTACGAAACAAATATATTTTATTTCTTGTGCAACCGCAAAAACATGTGAAATTTGTTTTTTTGCGGAAAATAAATTTTTTTTAGAGGAACGAAAATCACAAAGTCAATGTATTTATACGCGCACGTCTTGGCGACTTGTGTGAAACCGTCCCTTTAGATATTTATAAAAAAAATTACTGTTGTCGCCGTAGGTTTAATATAGCTTTTGTGCAGGGGCTACGTAAAATAAAAGAAGGTATACATGTACTATCGATTACAAAACAATTCCGAGCTTTATGAATCCGGATCTTAAAATTTTGGAAACAGAATTTTTTAAACATGATTGGGACACGTGTGTTCAAAATACGCATAAATGATCACTGGAATTAAAAACTACAGCCTTTCTGAAAAACAGACCCAAATGTAGACAGATTAGTGATTTGGCAATAATTGGAAAAACAGTTTAAAATGAAGGCCGTCTTAGTTTTTCTTCTACTTTTCACACAGCGAGGATAATAATCTGTCCTATCAAGCCCTTCAAGAATGTTTAGCAATTCGTTTGTATTTTTGAATTTAGAGTGCCCTAAATATACAAAATTGTCGTAGCGGTAGTCGAGAAAAATATTACGTTGCCGATTTCACACAAGGGCAAGAAAGGGGTCGACAAATGTAGAAAGTATGTGAACTGCATAGCACTGTGACAGGAGTTCGTGAAAAATAAGAATTCGTACGAAAGATTACAGATGAGTTTCAAGCACAAGCCAACAATTTAGATATAAATTTCTCGGATCAGTGAATTTTGGAGCCTACCCTTCGTAAGGAGGCTGGGCTGCTGACGATCAGGTTCAAATAGTGATAAGAAAGTACACGTGTTTAAAGTGCCACAACTGAGACAAGGTTAATGAATCAATATACTGTGGGCGTGATTCGGCGCTTGTCGCGTGCATTCTTTCTGCAGGACGCTGACCTGAGTCGGTAACGGCGCTCTCCTGGCACTCAGAGGAGGAATATTTTTTCCCGGTTTGCCTGTAACGATCACTGTTCGTTTCTTCTCAGTGGCACCGCAAGCTCGCTGACCTCGATCTGCTTCTCGCAGCCATAGGCGACTTTCCAAGATATATATTTTCTGCGCCTACCGTTCTTGCTACAAACAGCTGCGGTTGCCAAGTGCCGGACCGCGTACAGTGCCAGAAGTGAAAAGACTGAATTCCACGTATACAACAAAAACAGAGTCCCGATCCTTCGTTTTCATGTCCCTGAACGCTATGACGTCAGCTTTCGTGAGGTGGATTAGTTTCACGTTCAGAAGTTTACTGTTCAGTGCGGCAACCATTTCTGACGCCGACTCAATCACCGACGTGGTGGGTCCCCGGAGGTTGTACAACGTTGCCTGGTGCTTGACATGACACGATTTTCTATCGCGGGCACTTTTGCCTTGCCCACGAATGAGACGAACAATGAACGCGACGATTCCATATGCGACCTCACATTGGCGAGCCCACACGATGAAATGACTACGAAGTCACAATTAAGGTAGGTGCAACCCAGTCTTGAAATCGGGCGCTTCAAGTACGCTTCAAGCTCGGTTTAAGATCGGTTGAAGTCAAGGTGAATTTATGAAGTGCGATGGCCTCGTCTCAAGACAGGGGGAAATTCACTTCAAGCCACGTTGCTTCTTTGAATTCGGGGGTTGCTCTCACTTTAGTTTCGCTTTGTGGTTCTTAATGAGGAATTTATATGGGCGAGCTACCACGGAGCGTTCAAGAAATATACAGATTGATAGATGTTACGCTTTGCGATGGGGATATCGGGCAGGGTCCGGAGCGTCAAATAGTTTCACCGTTTTCTTGGTTTGTCGTCGCTGAGGAACGCTGACGCATCGCTTTTTGAAAGAAGACATCTTGCAGCGTCTTGTGCATTTGTAGTTCGCGGCGCGAGGTAGCAAGAGCGGGATCATAAAGGACAAAAACAGAGTGCGGAAATCAAAAAGAACAAGAAACGCCTCCCCCGAAATAAGCGCACCCTATTTACTATAGTGGTCTTAGTACTACAAATGCCGCAGTCTTCAAGAGTTCCAAGAATGGGGGAAGTGCCGTTAAGGTTTCGCTAATTTAAACGTAAGATTCAAGTGAGCGGTTCGTCCAGTTTGAGCGATGCTTTGTGATGATGTGTACAAGGCACGTGTAATGAGAGGGAAAAACCGTTCCGAAAAGTGGCTACACTGCATGCTTTTAGCAAGATTTCAGTGGTATTAAATCTAAACATTTATATTTTTGAACAATTGCCGCTACTTTCCCAAAAATTAATGCACTGTTAGAATCAAATAATTAAACTATACCTCATTCTTCCTCATAACTAAAGCCATAGTGCAAATACAATAGGACAAAAACGTCTTCACCTTCGTTGGTGTAATGGCTGTACGGCATGTAGTGGAGGTGTGCCTCCGGGACGTACGTGTCACGGCCTTGGTCGACCTGGTACGTGGCGGCGGCGGGTTTCTTCGACTCCTCTTGAGCAAAGCTACAAGTGTCCCACTTCATTCGTTACCCACCCAACATCTGTCATACTCGCGCTCGAAGGAAAACTCTGCATTAAGAAAATGTCTTAAGTGTTTTCACTTCACATCCCTCGCTTAGCAATTCTACAATCACCTTTGGACGTTTCAAAACGTCTCCTCATGATCGGAGAATTTTGGAAGGGGTTAACATTCGGTTCATTTTAGACAGGCACTGCGTGTATTATCTATAGACAATTGCCGCCCATTATGACATGTCATCGTTAGATGTCGTGTCCGTTTCTCCGTCTGCAGGCTTTTGTTTCCTCCCGGGCAACGTGTACCTTAAAAGAACCAAATAATTTTAAATAATAATCTGTACTCATCTTCGATTGGGTGTACCTTAATATCTTAATTTAATACTGATACATCCCTTAGTAGAAAGGCTAGCCATCGTTAAGTATTACCTGCACTTGTTTTACCGTTAGAGGCACTTATCAACCTTTACTCTTTGTTTCCAAACCAGGGGGATTAAATATATAAAAGCTAAGGCTGATAGAAATGACGAGCTGCTTTTATAGCTTTATGGGTAGTACAGACCGCACAAGACGGAACTTTACAGGGTCGTGAGGAATTCCGCAGATGGCACTCACCGACTGTCAGCGCTGTGATCGATAAAGTAGACCTCGATTTTCGACGACGTGGAACTGACTGTCTCGTCACTCATGGTCTCGTAGCTGCTCGGCGCGTTCACCTCAATCATCGTAGTCTTGCTGAACTGCTGGCTCTCCTCCAAGAAATGGGGCGTGAGGGAGAGCCCGACACAGTCAGAAACAGATTTGAAGCAGACGTGTAAAGGCGCTTTCTCGCACTGCCGATGACTCAACGAATTTTCCTACGGCAGTAAAGGGTAAATGTGATTCGGTAGCAGCCAAGTATTCTCGAATTTTCAAAAAACAACGAAGTAGAAATGAAAGGGAACATCAAAAGAGAACGTTTTGCGATTCCCCGAACAAACGCCTTGGTTGGAAAGAATGCGACGAGACGGAGGATTGGTCTAGCGTATAAGAAGAATTCAGTTGCGAAACTCGATAGAACGAAGGCGCATATACCAAGAAGAGAAAGGTTGGAAAGAGAGCTCACTTGGAATTTGCGAAGGCGGGGTTTTGAAGAGATAGAAAGGCGGCAGTTGCGAGAACAGCGTTCGTGTTAAGCCAGGCGTGTGCTGCGAAAGCGACTCATGAGCTGCAACGAACGGTGCAACAAAGGCGCCGTGGATGTGCGATACAGAAAGACAAAAATTGCGACTTACTCTGGATGAGCTTTGCGAAGCGAGGCAAAACTGCCTGAGAAAAGGAGATGCTAGGAAGAAAGAGCCGATCAAAGGGGAGGAAAAGAATATTAATTAAAAAAAATAAAGATACAGAACACATTAGCTCTTTCGAGCATAGATAGCCTGAAAAACGGCGCAGAAGGCGTGTGTTGAAAGTGTGAGTAGGCGGGCAGAAAGAAGGAGGCTGGAGCCTACCTTCCCCTAGGTGCTTCTTCCTCCACTTATGGACAATGCACATGACGAAGACAGTGTTGGGAAAGAGCAGGGAGGTTGGCTACTCGGAGACGCTGGTGATAACTATGGGGATGTCTACTTTGGCCGGAGGATAAATCTTCTGTGTCAGCGCCGGTGGGGCGTCGTCTAGGGAACAGCCGGATGAACTAAGGGCATGTTCTACCTCCGTTATTTTATTCCAAAACAGCTTTTGTTTAATATATTGACATAGCTTAACCGTTTTTCCACTGCGATGTAAGGCAGGATTCTTTGGATGCTGACAGGCTTTCTTTCTCTTCCCCATGATGCCACACTAGGGGTCTGATAAGCGACGTCGCGGCTGTTGATTTGCCACCCCTCACACACTTGTTATTATATTCGTGTTATCTTGTTGACGTGGCCAACAGCCAGCAATTTGGTCAAGTAGTGTTACGTTTTTTGTTGTAGAAAAATAACAGTGCAAAACCCTTGTTCCTAGGTTGTGTTGTATAGGAGCGCTAATATTTCAATGACATTTTGATTGGTCAATTTTTGTGAGCTCTAGTGACCTTGTCAAAATTTAAACTGGAGGCCAATACAAAAAAACAGTGGACTTCGACAGTGAAGTGAAGCCGCTTTCCAGGCATTGGCTACTTACTGACTAAACCGAATCTGTGCATAATCGGACGGTTCGCGTGGCACACGGACAGCCTTCATGTTCAAATATTCCGACTCGATTGACTGACAAGTGACGGCAGATACAGGCAGAACGGCCCATTGTGCGCACTGTCGACAGACATTAACCTGTGGTTTTCCACTCTGACGAGGTCCTTGAGGTACTCCCTTGCCTGTGCTCGTTAAAGGCCATGATGCCAACGGTGAGCTAGGTTTCGTGGCCGAGGCCGCCGATGGTGTAGTTGGCCATGTAGAAGAGCAGCACGTCCTGGTAGCGGCGCCTCATTCCGGTAGCGGAGCCGGAGAGACTGCGGCAGACCGCTGTCGAATCCCGGCCTCCACGCGAGGGTCAGGCTGTTGTAGGTAGCGTTGGTCACCTGGAGCTGCCGCGGCGCGTTCGGGGTATTTTCACGCGAGAGTGGGATGCACTCCGATGCTCAGAGCTGGGATGCCCGCATTCCAAGGTGGAGGAAAATTTGGCGCGGTGATGTTCAAAAGGCACAACCTTTGTCTCTCGTTAATTGCTGTCACGTTTGGCCACGGTAGAGGTTAATAATCTTTTTTATCGTTCTTGTTTTTTTTGCAATCATCTTCACACCATGTTCAAGCATGCATGATCCTAGAAATCCGTGTCAGTTTACTGAAATTAAAATAAACATACTTGTCTAAAAATAAACAACTATATGTATCTAAGAGAAATGAGACGGTGAGATATTTATGATACCATGACAGGTTAAAATTTCCTCAGGAGTTTTGCGATTGCGGTGCAGCATACGCCAGTTAAGTCAGTGCTTAATATTAAAGATTCAATATGTGGTAAATACCGCGAAGACGAGTAGAAATTGTAATGGTGTGCAATAAATTGAAATCTCATCGGCCCGTCCTTCAAATACTGCTCCTCATGAAGTTCCTATTAGGCGATCCATTGATTAAGACAATGAGCGTATCTATGCTTTATCAAGAGGATTAAAGGGGCTGAGTGTGCATTTTATTGTATGCTTTTAGAAGCATATATCGCCGCACGAGGCAAAACAAAATGCCTAATAAGTGCGGCTACAACTTGCTGAATATTTTTTTTTTAATTTTTACTGGTTGTAAAGCCATAGATGAAAAATAGTGATGAATAGTAATTTGGAGTTGTTCTTATTACCTTTATGTGACTTTAGTAAAAAAAGGTGTATGTTGCTCCGAATCAAAATTCGATTTATCTAAAATACAAATCGCGCAAAACATAAATATACGGCATTGTTTTGTAAACTTTTTATATTTCATTAGAGGATGATTATCTGTGCAATCTTTGATTACTCACATGACGTCGTAGCATATTATGCTATTCCCCTTCGCTTGATTGACAATGGAACTAACTCAGAGAATAGAGCATACCATTTAACTCTAGAAATATAATATATCTTGGTTATATTCTAACAATCCCCGTGACATTGTCGGAAGCTTCTTGCTCTCCTCTTTCTAGTAATATATTATATCTTCTCCCAAAATTACATCCCGACAAATAATTGGAGTCCAGCGGTAAAAGAAATATCAGTGAGAATACAAAATATTGTCCAAAACGTTGGAGCTTCGAAGCAAACGGTAATCATGAAACAGCTGTCTGTCTTCATCACAATACATGTAAATAAGCTTTCAGGGGTCTTGTCCACAGCACCGTTCATATTAAAATAAAGGACCGAATAAACTCCGTATGCGCAATGTGCGCATTAAAAATGACACCGAAAAGCGCTAGAAATTAGTGAGTTGTAGAATAGCGTATGAGCGGACCCAAGCACTGTGCGTTTTCGTTTTCATTGCGTGTTGGTCATTGAGCGTGCGCAGAGCCAAACAACGATATTGGCTTGGCGCATGGCAACGACGCGCATGCCCAGTGTGCAGCACGAAAACGCACAGCGCTTTCGTTTGCTCTTACACGCTATTCTAAAACCCTCTATTTCCGCTGCATACAGTGAAGTGTTTAAGAACTAATGAGAGCTCCTAGGGGAACCCGCCCGATTTTGAAAACGTAAGTTGATTTGTATAATTCCGTAGGTATGAAAACAAACGAGAATGTGAACTAAGAGAAAACAACCAAGGCTAGCAGGTAGTTATACATCTAACGTTTGATAGAAACGAATGGACACTATTCAAATCCGTCTCTCCAAAGAAATACCCGCAGGAACATATTTTTACATAAATAGATACCACAACCCAGTTACGCTACTCCACCACCGCCGCAATGCGTCGAGGGAACTTTAGTCTCCCTGCAAGTGTTTTAACTTCGCGGGAACTTTGTGCGTGGAGAGCTCCAGACATCTCGGACACAGGTGCCCAACGTTATCAAAGTCAGTAAACAACCTTCCCAGATCGCTTGTCGCTTTTTCGTGGCGCGTCCGCTCGGTGGCGCTGGCTATTCTACCAGCCTGCCCTCTGGACAGAGGCGGCGGAACCGGTGGAACGTTGGATGCATATTGCCTGCGGTTGAGTGTGATTCTATGGTGGTTTTTATGGTATATATAGGGTTTTCGCTTAAGTTTGCGACAACAAAGGCTGGTTCGAAAGCTGCCCTTTTTTTGTTGCCCGTGAAGGCGTTGCCGCTGGTGGCGCTGCTAACGCTATCCACCCGTATTTGCGCGCGTGCAGGCAATAGCGAAGAACCGTTTTGAACGCCTCTCTTGCGTCGAGCCTGCCAACTAACAGATCTAAGAATGTTGCTGCCGCCTGCCTCTTATGAGCTAAAGTTATGGCGGTTCTGCGCATGCGCCAAACGCTTGGTGAGATCCGTCAGTCCCGGAAAGTTATATTTAAAAATAAGAACGCCGCTGTCAGGTGAAACTAACACTAATATTTGCTTTGCAGTTTTCATATCGTTTGAATGCAGGTGCGTTGGCTCCTGAGTTTGCGTGTACACGTGGCTTTGTTCAAGTATGAGAGAGAGAGAGAGAGAAAGAGCGAAAGTGAGATTTGCGTGACAGGTAAAACCTTCGCAAAGAACGTCTATGAAGTTTCAACTCCTTCTTTTTCTGGACCTCCTCCATTTTATCACTTTTTTACAACAAACCAAGTTCCAATTCGAGGCCCGAAAAAGAGTTCTCCGCCACACTGGAATAATTTAATTTTCGGTACATTCTGCCTGTCCTTAAGCGTGAATAACGGCCGTTCTCCCGGGCGAGAACAATTTACATACCAGCGAAGAATGAGATCCGTATCCGGCAGAAATCCCGGGCCTTGCATTGTTGCGGAAGCGACAGCGCCATATGCAGTACTGGGACCATAAATAATGGAGTCCCAGGCGCTGCACCGCTACTCTCGCGACTCGGCCTCATCCAAATTTCTAGTAATCTATGGTCCCACTTCATATAAAGATGACTCACTTTTTTAAGGCTGGTTAACTCAACTGTGGTCGTGATTGTCTACGCTACGACCTCATATGACGGTTTACGACGAGAGAAGATACTGGTACACGGTTTCAACTCTTGGTGACTCTGAAATTCTTTCGATATGCGTATAGTTATACAACGTTTTGGAGTATTTGCGAGGTCAAAACTACGAGCTATCTATGAGAAAAAGCTTCTTATAACATTGTCAAAATAATTTTAATCTCACGGCGAATGAATAATGCGTAAACTGTACGCAGATGTGAAGCGTTTCAGGGCTTAGTAACCAGAGCGAGTAACCATAAAGGACAATAGACTATTGCTAAATTACACTAGCATCAATGAGAATGCAGGGATTGTTGTTCCACGCGTCTCACGTGCTGCTGGCCTCAGCAGTAGTACTTTTCTAAAGCAAATGCCTAAAACAAATTGTACCTTGCACACGTGTTTGTCAAAGCTTTATTTTGACTATTTACTTCCAATCTTTTATACAGTAGAAGCCGTGCGCGTGTGGTGCGTGAAACACCAATCTCTGCATTATCCTGATGCTTGGGTAATTTAGCAATAGGTCTACTGTCCTTTAGAGACTTGGCGGAACGTTCTTTACAAGTTTATGATGCACCGCCACTTCACTGGCAGGCGGTGCCACATCTGCGAGCTGAAGATAAGCAACTGTATACCCAATTCACACGGCAGCGTAAAGGTACCTTTAGCTTAGGTCCCTTAGCTGAAGGTACCTGTAGTAAACGGCGTTCTTGATCACACGATAAATAAACGGAGCACTTTAAGTTGATGTCGATTGCATTCCAGCTTAACTGCGAGAGGAGCACGTGATAAACAATTATTCCTCGAAATCGGTTTGACGCGCAGTTTTTTATTATTATTGTGTGTGAAATATCACATTTAAAACCTAAATATTATTTCTGTCTGCTTTTGCGGCACTTTACTTTTTCTCTAAGTGTAAGGGCGCACCTAAATGAGTCTTGCTTTAAAACGTCCGACCCGTCTGGCCACACTGGCCCTAAATCATCTGCGTTTACGAGTTTGCATTGCGAGGTGGGCGACCTTTTTATGTTTAGCAGCTCCATTTTCTTGCAAAGTTCTCACTGAAGTAGCTAAATAGTGCCCGGCAGAAACGAACCACGACGGAGTCTCACGGTTACGCCAGTCACGCGATCGAAAGGGATAGACGACGACGAAGATAAAGGGTCCTGGGCGGGAGAGTCGGGCGACTCGTCTACAACCTCGAAAAAGAGCTCGCAGTGGTCCATCGCATTCGGGTTCGTAGCAGACATTGTTTTCCACGTGCCGCCGCTGCTACCTGCTAGCTAGAGTATGCGTTCATCGTTAATGGATTATTCCATCACATTTGTGTTCGCAATCATTTCATAATTTGATACTTATATATATTCAATTTGTTATAATGCATTAAACAAGATATATTTATATATCTGTGATATTATTTTGAGTTCGTGGGTCCGAGGCTACTCCCTGTAGCTGTTAAGGGAGCTCGGCGAGCTCCGTTTAACACAGGACCTCCCTTAGCGAAAGGGACCTTTATGCGCCGTGTGATCACGATCTCCAGCTCCCTTTACTACAGGTACCTGTGCTAAAGGTACCTTTACGCTGCCGTGTAGATTAGGGTACTTAAAGGGGCGATGCAACGATTTTTATGCTTTGATGCAAAAACCGACTGGAACCAATCTATGGCGTTAATGACCTATGAAAAACGCGTTCGTTTTCCAACCCACGCTATTAAAGTCATGAAAAAAATAAAGAATAACGACCGGTGTTCACCGCCTCAACTCGCAGCCAGAACAAGGCGAAGTTATCTGGAGCCGATTGTATGCTGCTTATGTCAATCATAGCCACGCGCTGGGGTTGGCAAAGCGCAGGACCCGCGCTGAGTTCTATGCATTGTTATAGCAGTCATGTCTCGTTAATATGGACCCTGCTAATATAGATACCTCGCTATATGAACACAATTTTCTGGGAGGAACTGGGAAAATGCATGCATTTCTGTCTCGTTAATATGGACAACTCACATTATGGACGATCTTTTGAAGGAACAGCAAGGCAGTCCATATTAACGAGACATCACTGTAGTTCGGTTATCGTCATGAGTGCAGCGATGGGACACGGGCCATTACCCGAATGCTTGTCGAGCTTATTGATTATCACGAGCCTCAGTAGAGTGCTTACGCAACGCTCGAGTCATCATGAGCCGTATTAAAATATCGTCACGGGAGATACAGCGATCCCGCAGCTACGTCATCAAGATTTGCAAAGGAGAGATTGAATGAAAACGACTCGCTTTTGTCCTTGAACTTGTACCGCAAGAAAAGAGTTCCTTGGTCAGTGGCGTTGCGTGCAAGTATACTTCAGTTCCACTAGTGTCATTATCTCGTGTAAAGTGAAAAACATTCAATACGAATATCGTTGAAGGGGCGCTTTTGGCGCGCGCACAAATACGAGCGAAATTCACAATTAAAACAAGAACAAGTCTGAGCAAGGCGATTGAAGATCCTACCTTGGTCTCTTCTCTGTCGCTTTATCTCACTCGCTCGCTATTTTTCTACATTGACTACTAAGGCACCGATGGATGCCTATGAGAAAATAAACGCGAAGGAGAAAACGGCAGAGTTAGATTAGCTAATGGCCTGATGCTAATCGGAGAGGACTAGATTATAGTTTTCGGTGAAATATCTGTCTTGCCTAGGTACCTAGTTTTTTTACTCATTTCAGTGTTTTTTTAATAAACGATGGCGTGGGGTAAAATGTTCACCTATCTTGGGATCGTTATTTTTCTTCGTCAGTTTGATGAGCTCATGCAGCACTCTCATTCAACTTCAACGCTATAATAAAATGATCAGGACTCGACACGCCTTGAGTTTATGAACTTCTCAGTGGTTCTAATAAAGCAGACATATTCAACCAACAATTCAAGAACTGCGGTTTAATATTTATGTAGTACAACGAAATTTCACAACCTTTGCGCCCAGAAGAAGCGAAAGTCGTGTGAATGATGGGATGCAGGCATTGCCAGTGATCCTTCCCTTGCAAAAGGCTACATGGCTAAAACACTGTGTTGAAGATTCCAATGTAGCTACGGCCAGTACAAGCTATCTATAATGATTTTCCAAGCAAACGCTGAAACACAATGCACAAACATGCCACTATAGGGGCTAGCTTCTAAGAAATGTGATTTCAAGTTGAAGCTAGCAGTGATTTCAGATGAGATCGACCAAAGGGTGGCTGGTCGACATTTTTAAATCAACTGATGTTTTTATAGGCCATTGTCTAGTGCCTGGTAAAAACGAACCCATAGTTAGTTTTGACCTGTAAAAATTTGGGGACAGGAAAAATCGTAAGGCATGAAGAGGTGTACAGTTGCATTAACGCGCACTGATGAAGGGGGCATGTTTTAAAGTAAATAACTAAAACAAGAAACTTAGGAGAATTTTAATACATTTTAGAAACAAGCTATATAGTACCGCTTGCTTGTAATATATAGTAAACATTATTATTTAAATTAAATTTCTTCTAAAAATTTCCAAACATACTGGCTCGAACGACAAATGGCAACAGTTGGAGGCTGGTATCTCATGAAACAATTTATTCATTATCGTAAACTTTTCAAATAGTATTCTACGTATACTACTTTTATATAGCTAATATTTAAAAAAAATTTATATGGTATATGAGTGATACGATAGTCGGGATATATTTAGCAAACATGGGGAACAAATCAAACAACGAAAAACTTCGACGCGAATAAAAACAAAAAAAAAACACGTTCGATTTCTTTCTTTAAACTTGGGTATCCTGTCAAACTCTATCTCAGCATTCATGTATTTTAAAACATGTCGGATTTTTTATTAAGAAAGAAGACACAACTCCCCAAAGTAGGGTCCTTTTCAAAGCCTTCACTTAGCAGTACCCTATTCGCAACTCCAGCGCGCCGCTCGCCCTCCCGCGGGCGAACGGAGAACCAGAGGAGCGGGGACGGCAGCGGCGGCGGCGGCGCGGAAACGGTGGCAGGGACTGTCGGTCTTGATGCGTGAAGCCGTTTTAACGAAAAAAGCGAGCGCGTTAAAAAAGGAATTCTTGCGCTCCGCCTTGTAACAGCCTTGCACGAAGGACCGGGATGTCTAATTTCATTAGGGACCTTTCGTGTATCGCATACGCTGCGGATTTATGATCTTGTGCATGGCCGCCAGCTCAATCTGTGCTCAACGTGACGGAAAACGCTCCCGCTAATAATGAAGAACTCTATAGTACTGTCTACGGAAAGTCTATTCTTTGCCATAAGTAGGAGAAAACTCGTCGCGCAACGGTATGTCGAGCAATACAAATCGGGAATGGGTTCGCGTTTTAAGGCCGTTACAAGAAACATGACCATTTATTCCAAGCACTTTAAAAATACAGAATACCCGTACTTGCTTTCAGGTAATTACAAAGCAAATAAAGAAATGCTCGAAGCATTTTAAGAACGTCTGTGTTAGCCAGCCGTTCGTGACGAGAGCTTAGAACGCGCAGTTTTGGCCAGACGGACCGCAATGTTGCAAATAACATGGTACAAAAAATGTACGGTATATTAAAATATTTATTTTTGATAGAGCAATAAATAAAACCCCTAAACACGCCGATTATGTTAATAGGCAGTTTTTTCATAGCGTACGACACCCCTAAACTTCAGTTGGACGTACAGCGCACTGACGTTTAACCGGCGCTACCAACTTTCACGAGCGGCTTGATAGCCGAGTTGTGCAACTTATTAAAATAGCTTAAGTAAGTGTAAATGACTGTAAAAAAAAAGTAATCGTTTTTTTTTTTGCTTTGCTGCAAAACCTCGGTGTTTTTTTTTTCTGTACTCTTTGATGCGTACTTTAGCTGTTTAATATCTTATATTGCGCCGTCATCAAGCCTCTCCATAAAAGTTGGGGCCGTCAGTTTCATGTCAGTGGGCTGCACGGCGAACTGAAGTTTTGGAGTGTCGTATATGTGACAAGGGGTGTAAGGAATACAACATTTTTTTTAGTGATGAGCACGGCAACGCTCCTGGCGCGCACAGAAAATTGTGCTTCAAAGGCGCAGCGCGAGCTTCCGGTTGCAATGCTACACCGCACGGTAGCCTGCGGTAACAAACTTCCTATCAATAACCATAGAGCAGTTTGGTCAAGTGTTGCGATACACTAAAACCGAGACGGTGAGCAGCGAGTTGTGATCCTGTGACGCGAAGACACCAATACTGTGAACGCTGCCCTTCCGAAGCTTGACGGTCACCTTTCGCGGCACTCTTTTTAGAGCACTAATGTCTAGGCAAAGGGCAAACATATCTTCATCACCCTCAAAAATATTCTGCCACAAACAGTAACGTGGCCGGTGCCTAAAACGCGCTCGCTCACCACAAAGCTTCGCAATTCGAGGTTTCTGCAACTTCTAAATAACAGCATGCTCGTTTCCCTAACGTGCATCAACATCTCTGTCACCTGTAATATGATCCCTCCCTAACCGCTTTGAATTTGTAGACAAATAAACCATTTTTAGCGCGCTGAACAGCGCCAGCGAGCAGGCGCACGGGATATCCTGGAGAATCTATCCCCGTCTCTTCCGCCATCTTGGAACTACCGCCCCGCCACCTATAGGGCGTTGGAGTTGCGAATACGAGAGTGACTTCCAGTTTCATAAAACTAACACACATCTTTATAATGTTTTATTCAGATGAGGCCATCGCCAACTAAAGCGATCGGTTACACAGTAAAGGTGAGGAGAAACTATATACAGCATTTTACATACAGCGTACAAGCAGGTATCATATTAGTGAGTAGTGATTCGAGAAAATATAATGCAGTGTGAAGTTTTACTTTCCGGTATATTTTATATTTAGAATAAAAGAAATAACTTTACTCTTCAGACAACAAAAAAGACAGAATACTAAAATAGTTTAGGTTAGCTATGTATTTACGGGGACAAACCATTTCAGCTGAGGGATGCCACCGCGCAAGACTGTAAGAGCTTCTATATTCTCTGGAGTACGAATGGATTGTGTCAAGCCGAGATATTTTATCTTGTTCGAGGATAAAGTTTCACGATTCTCGTATGGTGATGAGATAAACATTATAATCCATTACCAAGTAAAACTGCAGTTTAATACCCCGCGAGAGAACTGTGATAAATAAGATGCCCCTGCACTAAAAATGAGCAGCCCATGGGAATCAAATTCGGCAATTTACGCTAAGGCTTTTCTTTCCTCGATGTAACCATTTAATAAAGTTTCTTCTAACCAGATCCGACTGTACGTGCTACATATATGTCACGGGTTCCTTCTGTTCATGACTTTCAAAGCCGCCACACGTTCCAAGATCTGTATGCCAGAAAAGGAGCGCACCGTCAGCCACTCTTCTTTTTTTGTTGACGATACCGAACAACCTCATTTTCGTCCAGATATTGCCACGCGCGTCGGCGAGCAAGCGCGTCTGTGGCCGAGTTGTTACTGCGCTTGACTTTCGCGCGGAAGGTGTAGGTTCAATTCCAGTCAGCGACTGTCCTTTTATTTATCATTTCAATTTGGCCTTCTCGTAAGTTCGAGAAGGCCAAATCATTGAGGAATACCTCCGACGACCCCTGTCCCCGGTGCCGACTCGACCCCGAGGTTCCCGTTCGCCTTCGCCATGACGTGCGCTCTCGCCCTTCCGCCGCTCTCGTCGGGACAGCCTGTCCCGCCTATCTCGTCGGGAAAACTAAGTGCGGCAACGCCTGGAGGTGGCGTTGCCGAAGACGACCGTAGTAAAGAGCCTCCAAGAACGCCGGAGCGCTCCCACTCTCCCGACGCCCCGCATCACAACGACGCGCCTGCAACGGTGTCCAACAACCTAAACGTTATTATCGACGGCCACGACGCATCGGCACTCGTGGACACCGGAGCAGACTACTCAGTCTTGAGTGGGAGGCTCTCTCGCCGCCTGCGAAAAGTGACAACGCCGTGGGAAGGCCCTCAAATACGAACCGCCGGTGGGCATCCTCATCACACCAGTCGGGCGATGCACTGCGCGCGTCGAGATCCACGGTGAGACGTGCCCTGTGAAGTTCGTCGTTCTGCAAGACTGTTCGAGGGACGTTATCCTCGGAATGGACTTCCTCTGCGAGTATGGCGCCGTCATCGACCTCGGAGCAAACCGGTTGACGCTACGAAAACCTGTTTCACCACCGGAGGAACCCAAAGCGACGTCATCTGCGGTCCGAGTCCTCGCAAGCCACGTGAACCTACCGCCGCGGTCGAGTGTTTTCGTACCCGTCGGGATCACCGAAGCTTTCTGCGGCGAAGTTCTGCTCGAAGGAAGCCTCCAGTTGCTTCTTGGAAGAGGAATAGGCGTCGCAAGAGGAGTTGCTGAACTTCAGGATGGCCGCACTGTGGTCCTCGTGACGAACTTCCGAAATGAAGCGCAACACCTCACAAAAGGTGCAGCCGTGGGCCAGGTCGAGGAACTCCGAAACTCCGCCGAAATCGCCGCCATTACTGACGAATCCTCGTCACCTCAGCAAGACAGTACGTCGCCAGCGCAGCTCGACATTGACCCTAAGCTTCCGGGCCCGAAACGACGACAGCTGATTAACCTTCTCGCCGAATACCGCGACTGCTTTGCGACGTCGTCGAAGGTGCGCCAAACCACCGTTGCGAAGCACCGCATCGTTACCGAGGACGACGCGCGCCCTGTGCATCGATCGCCGTACAGAGTCTCCGTAAAAGAGAGGAGGTAATCCAGGAGCAAGTTCAAGAGATGCTGAACGACGACATAATCCAACCTTCAAGCAGTCCGTGGGCCTCTCCAGTCGTACTGGTTAAGAAGAAGGACGGAACGCTTAGGTTCTGCGTGGACTACCGGCAGCTGAACGCTGTGACGAAGAAAGACGTCTATCCACTCCCCGCATCGACGACACGCTAGACCGGCTGCGCCATTCTCGATATTTTTCATCAATGGACCTGAAGAGCGGCTACTGGCAGATCGAAGTCGACGAACGGGACCGAGAGAAGACAGCTTTCGTCACGCCAGATGGACTGTACGAGTTCAAGGTGATGCCTTTTGGACTATGCACGGCACCAGCAACCTTCCAGCGTGTCATGGACACCGTACTGGCTGGGCTGAAATGGCAGAGCTGTCTCGTCTACCTTGACGACGTCGTAGTGTTTTCAAGCGACTTCGACGAGCACTTGCGACGACTCCGAGCTGTCCTCCAAGCAATACAGACCGCCGGTCTCACTCTCAAGCCATCGAAGTGTCGGTTCGCCTATGACGAACTGAAGTTCCTAGGCCATGTGGTCAGCAACGATGGTGTTCGCCCAGACCCAGAGAAGACTCGCGCCGTCGCGGCATTCCCAGCGCCGACAGACAAGAAGGCCGTACGAAGATTCCTTGGACTATGTGCGTACTATCGGCGCTTCGTTCGCGATTTCGCAAGAATTTCCGCACCGCTCACAAACCTCACAAAGGACGCCCAGAAGTTCGAATGGGCCGAGGAGCAACAGCAGGCATTCGACGAGCTGAAGCGACAACTCCAGACCCCTCCAGTTCTTGGACACTTCGATCAAGATGCGGAAACCGAGATTCATACGGACGCAAGTAACGCCGGACTTGGCGCGGTACTGGTTCAAGTGCAAGAAGGCACCGAGCGAGTCATCGCCTACGCAAGTCGGACACTATCCAAAGCGGAGATAAATTACTCCACGACTGAAAAGGAATGTCTTGCGGTCGTCTGGGCCATCACGAAGTTTCGCCCGTACCTGTACGGGAGCCCGTTCCGTGTTGTCACGGACCACCACTCACTCTGCTGGCTTGCGAACCTAAAGGACCCTTCAGGACGCCTCGCTCGATGGAGCCTCCGACTGCAGGAGTTCGACATGACTGTGGTCTACAAGTCAGGCCGCAAGCACAGCGACGCCGACTGCCTGTCCAGAGCCCCTGTCGAGACACCTCCCGGTAGCAACGACGACGATGACGACGAGTGCTTCCTGGGCGCAGTGAACACCGACGACATGGCCCGACGTCAACGAGGCGATCCTGAGCTGCGCGCACTAATAGAGCACCTCGAAGGACGCGGAAGTGCCATACCACGTGTCTTTTCACGCGCCCTGCCGACCTTTGCCATTCGACAAGGTGTACTTTACAAAGAGAACTTCGGGAACAACAACTCGCCATGGCTGCTGGTAATCCCGACCGACCTTCGGGAGGAGATCTTTCAAGCCTGCCACGACGACCCGACGTCTGGACACCTTGGTTACAGCCGGACACTGGCCCGTATTCGTGAAAAGTATTACTGGCCCAAGCTCCCGAAAACCGTCCACCTATACACACGGTCGTGCCACGAATGCCAGCGACGCAAAAAACCTCCCACGAGGCCGGCCGGTCTCCTGCAGCCAATTCCTCCGCCAACTGCACCCTTCCAGCAGATCGGAATGGATCTACTTGGCCCTTTTCCGCCGTCGACGTCGGGAAATCGCTGGATCATCGTCGCCACAGATTATCTCACGCGGTACGCTGAAACGAAAGCCCTTCCTTCCGGGACTGCTGTGGAAGTTGCCAAGTTTTTCATTGAATCCATCGTCCTCCGGCACGGCGCTCCCGAAGTCCTGATCTCAGACCGTGGATCCTCGTTCATGGCCCAGCTGACACAAGAAGTCCTTCGTCTCAGCCACACCAGCCATCGTCGCACCACGGCGTACCACCCGCAGACCAACGGGCTGACGGAAAGACTCAACAAGACCATCGCCGACATGATCTCCATGTACGTCGACGTGGAGCACAAGACATGGGACGAGGTGTTGCCGTACGTCACTTTTGCCTACAACACGGCCGTGCAAGAGACCACCGGGGTTACCCCTTTCAACTGGTTCATGGTCGCAAAGTGACGACAATGCTGGACGCGATGTTACCCCACGAACCGTCTGTCGACGGAAGCGACGACGCCCAGGTGGTTGCCCAACGGGCAGAAGAAGTCCGTCAGCTCGCCAGACTTCGGATTAAAGCCCAACAACGTGTCGACACTGGCCGCTACAACCTTCGTCGTCGGGACGTCCACTTCCAGCCCGGAGACAGGGTGTGGGTGTGGACACCGATTCGCCGCCGCGGTCTCAGCGAGAAACTCCTGAAACGCTACTTTGGACCCTACAAAGTGCTTCGTCGACTCGGGGATCTGAACTACGAGGTGATGCCCGACGGAACACGGACTTCATCACGCCGCCCTCCACGACCGGAAGTCGTCCACGTCGTGCGACTCAAGCCGTACTACGATCGATAGGACTGTGAATTGTGTTTTGTAATACGCTCGAGAGGATTGTGCTGCACAAGTCTACGTAGTTCGCCATTATTTTTTGTTTTGCTATTTTTGTTTCCCGGCACGTCGCATCGAGACGATGCGCTTTTAAAGGGGGAGTAATGCCACGCGCGTCGGCGAGCAAGCGCGTGCGTGCCGAGTGGTTACCGCGCTTGACTTTCGCGCGGAAGGTGTAGGTTCAATTCCAGTCAGCGACTGTCCTTTTATTTATTCTTTCAATTAGGCCTTCTCGTAAGTTCGAGAACATTCTCGTCTGATCGAGTTCCGAATATTCTACGCACCGAAAGTTCTACGCCGAATGATCCAGAAACCCACGAGGGTACATAAGGGACTCCGCAAGGCGAGCCGAGTCAGTTTCGCCCCAGCGTTCGACTCTGCTGTCTCGCCGACTTCGACGCTCGCGACGCTTTGTTATTATTTTCTATTCCTTTTTTGTTTTGGCACAAGTTCGCCACATTAAACGTTTATTTCTTCCTGTTTATTTATTGTTATTTTGGTCACCACCCGTGACAATATCAACTAAGCTTCTTCAATAGTGGTACTAGTAACTCTAAGTAATCACAATAGGGATCAAATGATCAGTTGTCCCCCCGAAAATGTAATTGTATAAAAATTATTCTAAGTTATCAAATGTGTAAGCAAACACGACCGCCGAAGACCAGAAATGCATATATATATATAGTGGATTAAATTGATTGACCTAGGGATTAAATTGGGTAGCGCAAGGATTAAATTATGTGGCGCTTGGATTACATTTGGTGGCACTTGGATTAAATTGTCCGTCGCTTGGATTAAAATGAGTGGGAAAACCTGTAGTTCCCCCTCCTTCCTCCCTCCTTGGGCGTTCGCCCGCCAGGCTATATATACTGAATATTTACATTAAGAAGCATCACGATTATGATAATTCACTCATGAAGCAATCATCACGTCCATACAGCAAATGAAACATAATTTATATCCTTGACGCCTCCCAACGCATGTTGTAGCACACTCTAAGAAAAAATGGGGGAAAAAGGTAGCAACGGCGCGTCTTCCTCCCTTCTACTGACGCGCCCCCAAGCGGACACGAGAAGAAGGGAGGAGCGAGACGTTTTCCTCCTTCTCCAGGCAGACGGGAGAAAGCTTTCGCCCTCCCGACTCATCTTCTTTCGGTTTCGTTTTTCGAGCACGTCGCGCACGTTGTTTAATAAATGTTGTTGAGTTGATTGAGCTTAAGCGGCAGCAAAGGCCGCCTGTAATTCCGTCTTCTAGACCAAACGTGCAGAACATTTCGGTTGCATCGATGTTTTTATCACTAATTTTATCAAACGAGCAAACGAAGCCGCTAGAAACAGCGAAGTTCCGGAGCAGTGCCAGCAGCGCTACGTACACTGGGTAACATGGGCGTCTCTGGATTGCGGGACGCACGCGGATCTACAGTACCGGAACCACACGGAACTCTGCCTACGTTTTGGACGTTATGCAATCGCAGGAACTGCGTCCAACACCGGCAGGTTTTTGCTGCCGGCTGCCTAGGTGCCTTCCGTGCTGAGTTCGGTTCTGTTTTCCGATGCCGAGTGCCAACCGGCAATCAACGTGGCTTTGTATTTCTGCGTGTCAGCAAGATAGCAGCAACATCGTGATGGCAGTGTTGTGCGTTGTGAACAGAAGACTGGAATTATCGCCGATGTGACCGTGTGTTCGCGTATCAGTGGCGTAACAAGATGAGATGACGTAAACTGTCGGGCATTGATGCGGCTGGTCGGGCCGTGATCGGAGGGGCGGGGTGTCGCAGGTTGACATTCCGCTTTACATTAAAGAGTTTAAGACCACTTGAGGGATTAGGTGCAATCGGTCGACGTGCGGATTGTCATGTTGGAACGCTGGTCTGAACAGTAAGCTCCTATCGTAGTGTGGCCAATGTGACTGTCGGTTGTCTCCTCCCCGAGAGCTATTGCGCTCTGTAGAAAGGACTGAAAAGTACGAAATTATGACGGAAAGCACGTATATTTACAGTGTGGAATTTCAGCATTAAAAAGAAATAGTAGGTAAAATCGAAAAAAAGAAGAAAAAAGCTACCCTTTATTTTGCTGGTTAAATATACTACGGTTCCTGGAGAAACTGCCCTCCAAGTGGCGCGCTGGGATGAGCGCTAGAAGTTTTCGAGCTCGCCACGGCGTAGCTCCGTAAACACCTGCCGCAAGTCGCGGCTTTCACTGCATTGAAGTTGATCGAAAAGCGATTTCTCTGCCCGTGAAGCATCACTAGCTGAGTGAATATCCTCTCTACAGAGATTAATTCAAGACGGCAATTGAAGCCGTGCGCAAACAGCACAAATAGAAAAACAGACACTACAATAGAAATACAGGCTACGACGTGCCGTGCGGGGAAACAAACTCATGGCTTCGAGCCGCATTGGAGCGGCTTGATTTATTGGCTTTCAAATAATTACGGCATGATCAAGCGTTTACTTTTTAATAAGAGATTCATCCCCTGAGCCATTCAAAATACTCTCAGGGGTATGATATTTCTGGGAAAAAATCAACATGCTGGGAATATTTTTTATTGTTTAGGGAGTCACCGAAAAGTTCCGTACGTTCAAAACGACCAGTATAAAAGACGGAAACGCAGAGCTCGGGCGTAGTGTTCGGGTTAGTGTGCCGTTGTCTTGACGTTTGTATGTGCCATGTGTGTGTATGTCCTCAACACTGGCCCTCAATGTATGTTCACCTGATGCTTGTGGATTGAGTAATGTGTGATACTGATCTCAGTGACAATTGCTGGATCGCGTTTGACCAGCACCGCCTATGGACGAGAATACAGTCACGGTCGGCCATCTTTGGTAGATTTGTCATAGACTCCGCTGTATCATGCCCGACGATGGCGGCGTCCATGACGCACGTGACGTATGCATATCTCTGTGACGTTAATGGAACTGCGCGACGCGTCGATTCCACACGTGGTCAGTAGCGACTGCACGTAGCTGCATTCTAGAGTTCCGCTCAATTCGAACATTCAGCATAGTAACAGATTTCAGTTTTTCTCGTGCGCCATAAAATAGTTTTCAAATGCTTCTCCGAATAGGCATGTCTAGAAACAATTTGCAACTTTTCTACTGCTGTTATCGAAAATACGCCAGAAACGACCAGTATCAATGATGATCACAGCTGAGCGTAGTGCGAGCGTGTGCCGTTACAGGCGCTGTACCATAGTGATGCCTCCGGTGTGATCAGCACTGAGCTGTACTAATGTGTGTGAGTGAGTAGAGGATCCGAAAGCGCAAGGGTAGCCTGAGGAAATAAAAAATATTTTTTTGTAGAACATGAATTTGGCGGTACTTAGCGCCACCTAGCTTAGCTACTTGCAATTACTCTGCTTGAACCTGCCATCTGGTGGCAAGCGATTTAACCTTCTTTCACGCTACGCGGTAAACAGCGGCTTCGAGTTTGTTCTTTTGAGAGCGGCTTTTGGTTTCGCGGTTTGGTTTGCCATTCCTCCTTGGTGTGCGGTTGGCGAAATAATTGTGACTCGAGGAACAGCAAAGGTAAGACGTGAAGTGCGCGAAGTAACTGGGTATCGGTTGTCTCCGTTTAACATCGCAGTGCTGACGACGAGAAGACTGAGTAACTGCTTTCGAAACTTAAGTTTCTGTACCTGCGGGGGAACCTTGCTTCGGAAATAAACACAGTTCGCGGAAAGCTCGTGTTACGCTTTTATTCGCTGCTCCTTTCGTCCCGTACAAGAGACGTAGCGTCCTCGTTAAGCCTTATTGAGCTCGATTTGCTCGATTCAGGGCCGCCATAATGAGATGCAGGCGACGGAGGAACTATTTGCTCCCCTGCTTCAGGGACGAAGGTTTCTCCCTTTATGTAGGAACATAGGTTACAAGACCGTTCCTCCTTTTAGGGAGGACTATCCATACCCTTTTTTCTAAGAGTGCAGTGTATGTTGTTGTAAGGACAGTCCAGTTTACGTAATTGTGATTTGGAGCCGGGTATAGTGTAACGCTATATGAATTGCTTAGTTGTTGTAATTTTGAAATGTTTCTCAATCCATTATATGTGCCGTGTCCACCAGAGAATACATGATGCACAAGCTCTGGGCACACATCGGAGCTCCGTATAGGTGACCTCATGTTTCCTTCGCCTGACAGTAAACTTAATCTGCCAATAATATTAATAAAAAACTTTGAAATGAAGCATTCTCACCTCTTTGTTTACAGGCGTCGGTATCACATACATTTGTTTTGGGAAGATCTACTGAAATAAGAAGTAGATTTTAAATGTTTCACCATAATGCAACATTTCTTAAATATTTAGCAGCGAATATAAACGTTATTTCCGCGGCGATTGATGATATTTTTCTTAAAAAAGACAGGTGTAAAACTTTATTTATGATAATGTTATTAACCGCGGTAGGCGGGAGTCCGATAACGGATATAGGGTGATTATTATCGTATTAATGACCAGGATTTACTAATAAACTTTTGAAATATTCGCCTTAACTGCCACATTTTAAGTAGAGATTCATTGTCCGTCGTCCCGTCTTTGTCCTTTTTGCTGCTTTCCGCTTATTGTAGTATTTCTTATGGGGAGGTGAAGCTGTCTATGGTCAGACATAAAAAAAGGAAAAAGTGCCGAAAGCGCGGCGTTTTTGAGGAGATATTGGAGTGTGGCGCGTCTTATTTAGGACCTAGTGATCGGAGATACTGCGACGCTCTCAGATCGATTGGCGCTGATTTGCTACCCACGCCAGGCACAGAGTGTGACACGTACTACTCACGGGGCAGGGAGGGGAGGGGAAACATTTGCTTAAGAATTGTACAGGGTAGAATTTAGTTGATTGAATTCTAATAGCAATTGCACAGTTTGACGACAAGCAAAAATGTTCTAATTTGAATGTGCCGGCTTAGGAAAATATTTATAAGTTTAGTATATCAGTTTTAGGCGAAACATTTGCATATTGTAACTTTACACTTCTTGTCTCATGTGTGCCGCGGTCAATGGCGCTACCTTGAAGGAATATTTTGTTTATTTAGGGTCTGCTTTTCATTTTCGACTCAACAATTTTGCCATAGAAATCTGAGCATGCAATCTCTAACCACTGAATCTAAGTCTACAAAATGTATTGATTTTTAAATTGTTAATACATGCATTTGATTGAACTGTATATTGTCCCAAACTACTTGCTTCTTTTTGCACTTTTGTATATTATTGAATTTTGATCGAATTGTGCGCTGTCAGACCAAGAGTTTTTATTAATTTATATTTTATTCATTATTTTTCTTCTCGAGCTGCTGTTTGTATACCAATGTAAGGAGGCAGGTACCCGTCAAGCTGTTTTGCAGCTTTCGTTTTTTTTTTCAGGTATCCCCTTTTATCAATTGATGAGAAATTAAAGTTATTGTGTTGTATTGTATATTACAATGAGTCGCTGATGATACACCATATATATATTTAGAATCTTAGTGAATGAATAAGTGAAATCATCATATAATGCGTAAATTGAGAAATGATGCTATATAAATATTTATACTCACCACTTGATGGTTTCGCGTTGCTGAGTCCAGCTAATTCGGCAATCAAGTATAATCCCCAGATTGCAATCAGCTTCCGACCATGAGGATTCATACACTTCAGTGACAAAGTTACACGCCTGCGCATAATCTCTGAAGCTAAAAAAAAATGTCATTGCACAGATAGTTGTCTTTGTGAAAGGAACCTTTCTAAGCATTTTTTCTAAAACTCATAAATTCTTCTACCGTATAAAGTCCGCTTGTTTAGTGTTGTATTACCGCGTGCACCGCCATGTGGGCACTGCACGCGGCTACCACGCGGAGGCAGGGGGTTCGAACGCCATTTAGCAGTGTTTATTTTAGTTTTCGTTGCTTTTCATGAACTTCCCAGTAGAATCTTGGAACCTACAGCGTGCTGTGGTCAGGAACGTTCTCGATGACATAGCCTGTTTAAAAAAGCCGTTGCTGGGAGAATTGGGTATGCCACCACCCGCTGCACTCGCATATAAATCAATCAAGCACGTAAAAGTGTTGTGTAGTAATCAAAGGCCGAAATATATATAAACAGATCACCAGGGTTCTGACTCGTGCTGTGGCCGTTCAAATAGAATTTATCCATGGATGCTCAACGGACCGCCTCGCTGTCGAACCATATAGGGGGACGCTTAGTTACAGCAGAGTTCTGCAGCGGGGAAGACGGCGTGAGCCAAAACACCGTTAGACCGAAAGCTGCTGTTAGTCAAGAACGATCCATCTTCCTTCGAAACCAAAGGTCTCTATGCAGCCTGAGCTCATTCGAGCACGAACCCGACGCCACAGTACTTGGCCGATCCTGGCCGGGATGGAGGATTTCCTCTAAGCCCCACGTTCGCCGCCTCCCCAGTACCGAACTGGTTCTGTGTCAATGTGCCTCTCAATTTGTCAACGTCTGCCAGAGTAGACATGACAGTGGAACTCGCGAACTTGAATCCCATTTACGTTTTGTTTGTGTGTTCGTATGCATGTGAGCGTGTTTGTGTGCATCCGTGTGTGAGTGTGCGTGCGTGCGTGCGTGCGTGCATGTATGTATATATTGCGTTTATTATTTCCTTCTCCATGTTTTATTTTATTTTCATTCCTTGGTTGGTGGGCTGCAGGCGCAGTTGCGTACGGGTTTTAGCCTGGTACGCCATCCAGGTTAATATTCCTTTTGAGCAAATAATATTAATAATAATAATACTAATACTACTACTAATAATATTAATTATTCTTATTAATATTATACGTTTGTAGCGCGGTGTTTTTTTTCTGTGCATGTAACTCTGCACAGGTTGGGCCTTAGCAGAGCATTGAAGTGTTAAGGACGCAACGTATTTGCCAAAATTTTCTTTGAACTGCGTTTGGAAATAACAAGATGCACTGACGTTTTTGTTAGCCGTCATAAAAGGGTGTTTTGGGGCTTGTTAATGTTGATATTAGGCTGAGAAAATAGCATTTCATTATTTTTTTTAGAAAAGAAAGGGCCGATGTCCGCCTCAGCACTCGAGATATTTCTTGTTATCAGTTCAAGTAGACAACTGCGAACGTCTTGTATGTACAGTCGGCACGGAATGAAACGCGAACAGTGTGTGCATGGTTTTCGCTAGATGCTCCACCACCCGAACCAGATGGGAGCTGCAAGAAGATGGCTCCTCCTTCGATGTGTTAGACTCTTGCTAAGTGCATCCGAAACTTCGGTGTTGCGTCTCTAGGTGACTCAGCGTGGGTCGAAAACCATGCGCTCCTTGTTCGCGTTTCATTCCGTGCCGACTGTACTTCTGCAGGTCAAGAACATAAAGAAGCTCGTCAAAGGAAACTCAGTTTTAATATTAATGGCGAGGAAAACGTTCAGTTCATCTTTAGTATCAAGTAGAAAAGATACACGGCAATTATTTCAATTCAATGCCACCTAAAGGCTTTATTGATAAGCCAACGGCGTTTGAGATACACCAAGTCCCAAAAATCTGCTAATCCTATGGCGGACAAGGTGCGGCGCAGTCAACAACGCCGTGTTAGCTCAGTCAGCCCTGCGCTAACTCTGTGAACTACATTTCATACTTGCTGTTTGTTTTGTAGTTTTCTAGGGAAGGCCAGCAGGCGATGTTATCAGCGCACTCATTGCTATCCGCGTGATTTGCGGAACACGATATGAGAATAGGTCTAAGCGCATGGTCGGTTCGTCGCTAAAGTGCTAATATGTTCAACACTGCTCAAGCTTTAAATTCACAAAACAACCGCATACAAGAAATAAAATGAGTGCACCTAAACTTAAAAAAAAAATTATAGTTACGAAGCGAATCAGTTGTATGTTTTCCGCACGTTACAGTGAAATCCTACGAAAGCTTTACACGATCAATAACGAGGGTTATCCTTGGTCTCTGGGCTGAAAGTGGACGTCACGAAGGTTATACCGGTGTGCGTCGACTCGCTGTTGGTCTTGAATCCTGATTCTTTCCAGTTGACGAGCCTCCTCCGCGCGTTGAAAGGCCAGTTGAGCGTCGTCGTTGCCATCGTCGTTGCCGTCGTCGTTGCCGTCGTCGGTCGGCATGTGAGGTAGCATGGCGTCGAGCATCGTTGTAACCGTTCGACCGCGTGCCAGTTAGAACGGCGTCATTCCCGTTGTTTCTTGAACCGCCGTGTTGTACGCAAACGTAACATACTGCAATACTTTATGCCAGGTTCTGTGCTCCACGTCTACGTACATAGAAATCATGTCAGCGATCGTCTTGTTCAGTGTTTCGGTCAAGCCATTTGTCTGTGGATGGTATGCTGCCGTCCTGTGATGGATGATCGGGCTTAAACGAAGAATCGCTCGAGTTATCTGAGCCAGAAAGGCGGAACGCGGTCGGTTATCAAGACTTCTGGAGTGCCGTGCTGAAGATTAATAGATTCGGTGAAGAACTGAAGAACTTGGCAACTTCAAAAGCAGTCCCGAAAGGAAGGGCCTTCGTCTCCGCGTATTGTGTCAGATAGTCTGTCGCCACAATAATCCACCGGTTCCCCAACGTCGAAGCAGAAAAGGGGCCGAGTCAATCCGATGCCATACTAATCTGCTGGAACGAAGCCACCGGCAATGCAATCGGCTGGAGAAGTCCCGCAGGATGTATGGGCTGTGTCCTTCGACGTGGGCACCCTCAAGAGGTCCGGGTGTAGTGGCGGACGAACTTCGGGAGCCTCGGCCAGTAGTACTTCTCGCAAATGCGTGCGAGCGTCCACTGTAGCCGAGGTGCCTAGCGGTAGGATCGTCGTCGCAGGACTCGAAGAGTTTTTCACCTAGACCTTCCGGAACAACCAGGAGCCACGTCCGATTGCCAGCCCCAAATTTCGTCTTGTAGAGAACACCGTAACGAAGGCTGAAGGAAGGTAGAAGGAATATAAGGATCCGGGGAACCGTGCCTCCTTCGAATTTCAAGTGGTCAATCAGCACCCGAAGTTCCGGGTCGTGTGGCTGCCGTGCTGCTATATCCGTGAAGTCCAATGCCGCGAGAAAAATGTCCTCGTTATTATCTGTGTCCTTCGGGGCCGACTTCACAGCAGCCTGTGACAGGCAGTCGGCGTCGTTGTGATTGTGTCCTGACTTGTAGGTGATCGTGATGTCGAACGCTTGCAGCCGCAGGCTCCACCGCGCAAGTAGTCCCGCAGGGTCCAGGTTGGCAAGCCAACACAGTGAGTGGTGGTCGGTTATAACTCGGAAAGGGCATCCATACAGGAAAGGTCTGAACTTGGTTGGTGATTGCCCACACAACCCCAAGGCATTCCTTTTCCGTTGTCGATTAGTTGCTTTCTGTCTTGAAGAGGGCCCGGCTTGCATACGCGATGACTCTGTCGGCGCCGTCCTGCACCTTTACAGTGCCCCAAGCCCGGTGTCGCTGGCGTCTTTTTAAGTTTCCGTTTCGGCATCCTGGTCGAGGTGGCCCAGCACCGGAGTTGACAGCAGATATCGATTGAGTTCGTCGAACGAATGCTGTTGTTCCTCGTACACACTCGAATGCGACTGTATCTTTGGTGAGGTAAGTAAGCGGCGCTGCGATCCGGGAAATGTTATGAACAAATCGCGTGTAGTTGGCACAGAGACCCAGAAACCTACTCACGGCCTTTTTGTCGGACGGTATTTGGAAAGAAGCTAGGGCGGTCGTCTTCTCTAGTCGCGGCGGACACCTTTGCTCCTAATGATGTGGCCAAGAGACTTCAGTTCGCTACAAGCAAACCGGCACTTCGTCAGCTTGAGTGTGAGGCCGGCGCTCCTGATGACCTGAAACACCGATTTTAGGCGCTGGAGATGCTCATCGAAGGTGCTTGAAAAAACGACGACGTCTTCGAGGTAGACCAGGCATGTCTGCCATTTTAGTCCCGCCAACACGGTGTCCATAACGCGCTGGAACGTCGCTGGCGCCGTACAGAGTCCGAACGGCCTCTCTTTGAACTCGTAGAGTTCATCAGGAGTGATGAAGGCCGTCTTTTTTTCTGTCAAGCTCGTCTACCAAGATTTGCCAGTATCCACCCTTTAAACGTACAGACAAAAAAAAAAAACGAGAGTGGCGGAGTCGAATAAGCGTGTTGTCGATAGGAGGGAGTGGATAGACGTCTTTCTTTGTAATTTTGTTTAGTCGCCTGTAGTCTACGCAAAATCGCAGGGTCCCGTCCTTCATTCTGATCAGCACCACCGGGGCGGCCCCCAGGCTGTTCAAGCCTGGGTGACGTTGTCGTTGAGCATTTCTTGTACCTGCACCTGGTGTCCTCCCTCTCTTCTAAGGGAACCCAGTATGGCGGTTGACGAACAGGGTACGCATCATCAATGGTGAAAATCCTGTGCTTTGAGGTTGTCGGTTGGCGAACCCCGGATGGCGCGGAGAAGCAGTCGTGAAATTTGTAGAATAGCTCGATGAGTTCTTGTCTTTGCAGAAATGACAGCTTCGGGTTGACGTCGAACTTCGATGGTGCAGACTTTTTACGGCCTGGTACGCGAGATGCTTCTGCTAGCGCAAGTGCATCGGTTAGATAGCAGAAGTCTTCGACGAGGTCTATACTCGTGCCCCTGGTTAGGTGCTGTGGCTCGTTCCGGAAGTTCGTAACGAGAAACATTGTGCGGACGTCTTAAAGCTCCGTAAAACTCTTTGCAATGCCAACACCTTTACCTAGGAGCAAGGATATACTGCCGTCTAGTGGCGCTTCTCTGCACGTCGCCTCGTTGGTCCCGGCGAGTACAATGACACTCGGCCGAGGTGGCAGGCTCACATAACCCGCAAGTACTCGGACCACGGATGGCAATGGTCTTCGATTTTCTGGATGTGGAGCGGAGTTCCAGGGTGTTAGCTTATTCAAACTTATAAAAGCGCCCGAAGACGAGAGGGACAAAGAAGAGTGGAAACGGCACAAGGCGCACTCGCAGCAGAAGTTTATTTAAGTAAAACATATAATATAGACTGTTGTAGAACGCTTATTGTTTCAACAATCCATGAAACCCCTTGGTGAATCAAACTATTTCCCTGTGTGTGCAAGGGAGGGCTCGCTGACGCACTCATTTCCTTTTGCAATAATCTCGAATACCTCGTGAACTTCTCGGCACACTTTTTCTTTATATTTCGCTAGAATCTTAACACCATGCAGAACTGATGAGCCTGGGAAACGACTACAATGACTGGCGAGATTACCGGGAGGGATTGCTCTCATGGCTGCCGCATGCTCGCGTGCACGGTCATTGACGCACCTACCCGTCTGACGAATGTACACGAACGCGCCAGTCAGCGGTATTTCGTACACCACTCCCGTGGCAAACCTACGTGTTTGGTCCGATGTTTTATTCTGCACTGCTCTTTAATTGGCTGGGGGACCGTTGATTCTGCGGCACAGACGCACCATTTTATCAAGGTCTGAGAATACCACCGAAAATTTGAAACGCTGGGCAACTTTGTTTTTTAAATCATGGGGCATGGCATGCAAATAAGGAGCAAGTATGCTAGCAGGTTCCCGCACATTTTATTTCTGAGCAACTGACTCACTGACTGGCTCGGTTTAGCTAACCGTAAACCTAAAAAAAAAAAATAACCGGGCATATTTTATTTTTATTTTATTCCGGGAAAAAGGCATTTATTTCCATTCACATTCCTTTTCCTTCAGCGTTGCCGCCATTCCATTCCGGGGTCGCGAAAATGCGGAATGATTCCGGAGTCATTCCAACTCCGGAGTGGCAACTTCGCAACACTGCTATTGGCTATAGCCATTCTGTAGGAAGTGGATAAATATTTTTGTAAGGGATGGCACGCGAGGAATAAATGCTAAAATTGAGTAGTCAGACTGCTGGACGACCTGTTGCATGGTGCTGTCCTTCTAGAGAATGTATGATGCTTTCGTAGAATATTGAGGTGTCTCCTCAAATAGCATTGATGTACAGGCGCCCCCTGACCGAAATGGCTTTCAAAATGAAGCTCATAAAATACTTACCTGCTGTTCAAATTGCTATCCCAGGATGTTTCTTTTTCAGCCTTGGAGACGGACTTCGTCTTTTGGTGTAGAACGGAAACAAGATTACCCGTACGGTTATGTGGTCGGGCTTTTATTCTCGCGCAGAGCGGTGACGTTCAATAGAACTTTCCCTTTTCAAACGATCTCCATCAGCGGAGCAGAATTACATTGTAAACCTTTTCAACACATGTTGTTTGGTAAGTGAAGTCGAATCTCACTTTGCTATTAAATAATAATAAAAAAAAATCGGGCTTCGGGGACATATAAAAAGAATCTCCGCCGATTTTGTTTTTTTATAGTCTTCGCCTTGGCAGAAAATTTGCAGAACGCATCAATAACCCTTTCTCAAATGATAGCCAATATATTCTATAAAAAAATAAAATTCCTCCTTGACATTATTGAATAGTGAAATTACGCGGAACGGGAAAGTTTCTGGAGGCGACTCTTTACTGGCAGTAATGAAAAATGGCTACTTTTCCGTACTGGTGTACGTCAGGGCAAGAAAGACAGAGGAGTGAAAAAATTAGTCTCAATTACCGGCGCCGGCGATCGAGAATGTTTTTGGCAGCTTCAAGCTTGGAAGCTTCTCTGCAATGGGTGGCAATCAGTGCTAAATGGTAAATTGTGCAAACAGTGTAAAAAAAAAATACTCGGTTTTGCAGAAAAGAAGCGTTCCCAGGCAGCAGTGAGGCGAGCCACGTCAAGGTGCTTTTGCGCGAGTTGTGTGCGGAGAAAACTATAATGTCGTTTGAAACGTTCTCACCTGTGGTGACATTACTTTACAGCCGCGCGCTGAGTGGAGTATTCTTCTGCAGTTAAAACAGGCTCAAGAGTGGCAATCGCAGACTGAAGTCGGCTCTGTACCATTACGACCTGCGTCCAAAGAGGAGCGGTAATAAACCCAAGAAAAATAGTGCACAATCTAGGACTTGTCGAAATTTGGCGTAGTCACATTTGTTGTTAACAATTACATCAGTGAATTTTATTCTTATTAGCACTTAAGTAGGGTGGTTTAATCATGAGCTTCGGACAGAGGAAACCGCCTTTTCCAGCTCGGGCTACTCTCGGCATTACAATAAGGCGGCCGATTTGTTACAAACGAGAAGTGACTTGTCTAAACTTTCAAGTTCAAATATGAGTTTAGACAGGCCTTTCGTGGACCAAATGTTGAGCTCTTTAATATAAGATAGAGCCGTTGCTTGGTATGTCTGTCAAATAGTTCCTGTACAGTGTTTTTTTGGCAGAGGAGGTGGTAATAACGTATTTTTTTCTATTGCAAAAAAAAATAAACGTAACATGGGGTTGAAAAAGTTTTTAACCACAAAAATATGAATGTTTTTGTTGGAAGGCATGTAAATTTAGCGCTGATGGAGACTGTACAAAACCAAAAATTAAATATCTTATATAGAATTATCCCTTTTCCCCATGTTCACTTATGGATGAAATTGTTTAAACGTCTTGCTATCTACTCCCCCAGCAAACAAACAAAAGAAACTCCCCCAGCAAGCAAACAAAAGAAAATATGGACACCAATTTTCTTCTATTTTTTGTTGCCCTCTTTTGAATTTAAAATTTTATCTCGGAATTCTGTACTTTACGCTTTCTTCTATCTTTAAGCATCTATTCTTTCTTTTATATTCATAGCGTGTTTGTGTATTTTATAAGCCTGTAATTACAGCCTGATGATGGCCGACTTGTCGGTTGCGGAGTTCTTTTAATTTAAATTTTTGCACACTTTTTATGAACAGCAACCTGCCGCCTGACCTACACGAATGCGGTTAATTTCTGTTTATTTATAATTTTAATGTTTACGAAAATCATAGTCCACATATATTAGGTCGCAGTCCAGCACGCGCATGTTTGTTGCTTAGGAAGGCGAGCGAAGTACGCGTTACACACACAATTGCTGAAACTGGCACTGACGAGAAGCGCTTTTGTGCAATGGTCTATAGACGCTGAAAGAATAGTTGCACACGCTGGCGTCTGCAAAAGTAACTTTTCTAAAGAAACTCTAAAACAAATGGCACGTTTATTCTGGTAAGACGAGCCTGTGCGGCACCTGTAACAATATTCTAAACATTCTCCATGGTGCTTGGGTAGTTTCTCAAAAAATGTGTTGCGTGGTTCTTCGACCTTTCTTTGCCACCGTAATTGCTTGCTTGTGATAGAGAGAGAACGGATTTACGCCAGCTATTTCACAAAACTAGTCAGCTACGACTTGAGCGTACCGAGTTGCAAAAAAACGTTTTTTTTTTGCATAATGCCAACTCTTTTTGTCTTCTCTTATAGTTCAGCTCGTAGGCCAAGGTCACACTTTGTGCATATCGAGATTATTATCAGCTTCATATAGTACGAACACCCCCTGTTTGCTCGCTGCTATACTCAAGAAAGGCGGGCGCGAGCGTACCTGATAGGCGGTCGCGCGCTTTGCTTCCCGCCGGTGGCGTCAAGATTAGAGGGCGGGGAAAACTGGGCAAAACTAGAGGGAACGAAGTTTCAATTTCGGTAGCGAACTAAATATGACTATTTTAATTATTTAGAGTGAATCTGGCGAAACGAGAGAGTATTTCTGAATCAGGAAGCTATCCGCATCGAGATCATACCTTAGTATTGTAGAAGTTAAAAAAATCGGAGGAACTCCTTTTTATTCACTCGTTCTCCACTCAGTGAGCAAATTTCTCTACACAAACATGAGTGTCATGAATTCACGAGAGTATTGTTTCTTTTGGAAGTGTATTATGAAGACGTAATAAAGGTTGTACAGCCCTTATATTTCCTCTGAGAGCGTGGGAGACTTTTAATAAAGTCCAGGAAAATGACCATTGTGACCTTTTAAGCGCCTTTCTAGAAAATTTTAAAATTAGGACTACTTAGAAGGTAAAAGTGACGAAACCAAAGGTTGTACATACTAGAGGTTCCTGCCATCAGACTTTTAAGACACCGACGGTTGGACTAAATGTTGTAATATTTGCGTATTTTTGTACATCAATTTGACAGGACAGGTTCCGTAAGTATATTTTCAATGAGTTCAACGAAATGGCGACACCCGGAAAAAAATGCTCGTTCAGTTCCGAAAGTGTTTATTGGCTATATGCTAAGGAATGAGGAATAAAGCAGGGCGTCAGTAACAACTAGGTATAGACGCTCACATTCATATTTGGGCAATTAGATTTAAGCTAAGCTAAATTAAGATATCTAACTTGGCCTCGGAGAATAAATCTGGAGTAAATATGGAGATGTAGCAGGATGCTGCTCTCGTTGATATCTTCACCAGGTGGGTGACAGCCCTCCAGGGCCTTAGTGGTCCAGCAGTGTCAAGTCCCATAGCAAGTGCCCGATATAATTGGCGCGTTGACCAAACATCTTGCAATATCTTCTGTAACTCCGCCCCTGGTTCTACAAATACGCCGGATGACATTAAAGACCAGGGTGCAATGTTTGTGTAGCCAAATTTGCTAATTGAGTGACGAACGAGTGAATGAAGGGGCTCGAGCCATGATGAATATATCGCTTGCTTCTCTTACTACTTTCCAAAATGCAAGAAATTATTTATGTAGCAAAATTCCCTAAAAAAAGACAAAAAAAAACTACTTTAATGTCAAAATTTAAGCTTAATCGTGAGTGCTCGTTTCTTTGTTTAAAAACGAAATCTCTTATTCTAAATCAAGCTTATCTTTCTTCCTTGTATTCACTAAGGGGTACACCAAAACACCTAAAATAATGTTTTTGTTTTATATAAATGCATTTCTGTTTATATATTTCCTCCCCACCAGAATGTATTTGTGAATTTCTACTTCCAAATACTTTTCTCTTTCCAAATGTATTTTTGATACGTATTGCAATACATTTTTATAAATGTACTTTAGTATCAATACTTGGCTGTTTTTTTATATATTCCAGTATTTGCATTCCTAAACATATTTGAGAGTATTTACACCCAACCCTGAGTGGCATTGCGTCAAAAGCTTTCTTGACGTCAATTGCCACGATTGTTCTGATGATTGCTTTGTTGGGAGTGATGTTCCGAATTACGTCTGCTGAGAAGAAAGCGAAGCTTTACTGCGCTCCGAGGAAGGGTCAAAATCCTTTGTGAGCGGGATAGAAGGCATCGGAACATTCAAGATATTAAACGGCTCTTGCTTGTACATTCCCTCCATCAGCTACCATGTGCATGTCGTTAGAGAGATTGGCTTGCATTTGGAGAGTGAACCTTTCTGTTTTTCCGTCTTGTGGATCAAGATGACGAAGGAGTGTTTCCAGTGCCCTGGAAATTTGCCAGTTTCAAGATCTCGTTGATTCAGTCGAGAGGCATTTTTTGTTGTTGTCGGGAAGGTTTCTTAACATAGTTGTCAAGGGGACCATAATGCTATTCTTTTCTTGGTACCGTGTGTATTTTTACTTGACGTAAGGTGCACTGGATCTCCCCACAGTATCAGAGGCGATCCATCACGTAGACCGGGGCTAGAATTTTGTGATCATAAGGCGCGGTGGTGCCGGTTAGGAGTGGGTCGAGGAAAAAACAGATCCCTCGTCGTTCTCACCCGCTATTACTCGGACTATTCTAGTTTGAACTATAGCTTTACTGTCGCACCTTTGGTCTTCTTTTTGTTTTTCGATCATGGCTCGACAGGTTGTTCACAGCTTGATAAGCGAGGTCTTGTCGAGGGTGACCCGCTGATCTCTAGCCAGCGAAGTAGCTGCTGGCTAGACTACAGCACGTTCCTCTCTTTTGGACACACGCCCTGGCTTCCACCGTGGATCTTGTTATAGAACATCTGCTTTGGGGCGTTTTGAGCCCCTTACGGTACTTTTGCACAACCGGCAATTGTTTGGCACAGGGTTTGAAAAGGGGAAGGTCAATGCTAGAAGCGTCATCCGTGGCGTTCGTTTTGATTGTGGCAGCTTGCAGGGCGCTGTTGATGATGCTTTTGAAACTAGAGTCTCTGAATTTGTTGCAGTGAATGGAATTGGCCAACTCGTTCTTCTCTTGTCCTTGCTTTTTTCTAGGCGAACATTAAGAAAAGAATAAGAAAGTGTTTTCTGCTCCATGGGTCCGAGAGGCACTTTCATGTTTGATGTTGTATGTACTGACATTTTTTGTCCATGACAGGTCGGGGGTGGTGTCTCTCTGCCCGGCTCCACCTAGTCACGTCTTGGTTACTTTGTTTGGACGGCGAGTTGGGCTAGTTGGTTGGTCATTCTGAAAGTTAGACGCAGAAGACAACAACGAGACAAGAAGAGATGCAGACTGGACGAGGCGTACGAAAAACCCTGAACGGGAGGCGAGAGAGAATTTGTAGAGTGCAACAGAGTGGCCTCTCAAGTCACGGATTTACTTTGGAATCAACATCGAGCTTCGCTGCCAAAGACACCAAGAAGAGACGTTGCACATATTAACACTACGTTTTTGGCGACCCTATTTGTATTAGGGAAGCTAAAGAAATCTGCCAAGCTTCTCTTTATTCACTTGTTCGTCGCTCAGTGATCAAATTTCGCTATACAAACCCGAGTTTCACGAATTCGCGAGAGTATTGTTTTTTAGGGGTGCATTATAAAGACTATTAAAGGTTTTACAGCCCTTATATTTTCCCCTAGAGCGCGGGAGATGTTTTAATAAAATCTAGTATTATGACTATTCAGACCTTTCTGTGCGCATAAAATTAGGACTACTTAAAAGGTAAAGGTGACAAACCCAATGGTGGTACGTACCAGACGTTTCTCCTATAGGAACGATAAAACACTGATAGGACGACAATATATTGTGATATTTGGGTTTTTCTTTCAATTTGACAGGACAGGTTTCGTAAGTTTATTTTCAATGAGTTCAACGAGATGGCGACTCCAAGACCAAATGCTAAAAGTTCAGTTCCGAAAGCGTTTATTGGGTATATGCTCAGGAATGAGAAATAAATAAGTGCGTCGGTAACAACTAGGTCTGAATGCTAACAATAATATTAGAGAAGCTAGAGCAATTAGATTTAGGTCAAGCTAAATTAATAAATCTAACTTGGCCTTGGAAGGAAAATCTAGAAGTTGCTGCATGATGTTCATCTTGGTGATATATTTACCAGGTGGGTGAGTCTAGACCTCCGGGACTTTAATGATCAAGTAGTGCCGAGCCCCGTTGCAGGTGCGCCAAACAACTGGGGCTTTGACCATACTTCTGGCTATATCTTCTGTTACACCCCCTTTGTTCTACAAATACGCCGCATGACGTTAAAGACGCGGGTGCAATGTTTGTGTAGCGAAATTTTCTAATTGAGTGTAGAACAAGTGAATGAAGGGGCTCGGGCCATGGTGAAAATATCGCTTTCTTGTCTTACTACTTTACAAAATTCAAGGTTTTCATTCTGTGGTAAATTTGAATCAGATCAAGAAACGCTAACGTCAAACTTTAGGCTCAATCTCGAGGTGAGCACCCGTGTCCTTGTTTAAAAACAAAATATCTTAGTCTAGATCATGCCTCTTTTCTTGCTTTGCATGCGCTGAGGGGTGCACCAAAACATCTAAAATATTTGTTTTTTTATATCAATGTATTTCAGTGTGTGCATTTCTGCCCACCAAAATGTATTCTTGTAATTTTATTTCCAAATACGTTTCTATTTTTCAAAGGTATTTTTATACGTATCGCATACATTTTATGGATTTGTTTTAGTATCTGTATTTTAGCCGTTTTTAGAATGTATCCCCGTATTTGTATTTCTAGAAATATTAGAGAGTGCCCTGAATGGCACTGCGTCAAAAGCTTTCTTGACGTCAATTGCCGTGATTGTTCTGATGATTGCTGTCTCGGGATTCACGCTCCGAATTACGTCTTCCGAGATGGGGGCGATGCTTTGTTGCGCTCCGAGGCAGGATCCAAATCCTGCCTCGGAGCGTAGGATTTTGACCCTGCCTCGGAGTGCAAGGTGACAATATGCTTATTGTCATACTCCTCGGAGCGGAGGATGACAATAAGCATGGTTGGTGGCAGCGAAGCATAAAGGCGAGTCACATCGAGTGCTTCGAAACACGAAGAAACAACAGTCTGGGACAGATCAGTGGCCATGATACTCTTGTCCTAATGTCATCTCTGATTGCTAGTTCAGCTTCTCGCATCGACCCACAGCCACCAGTATATTTTGGTCGCCACTTGGTCGTTTTAGCTTGCACTACCCACGACTTGAAACGACCCCGGATATACTCAAGGACAGAGGATACAAACAAGCAACCCTACAAACCTCTGTGTAAATGTGATAAAAAGAAACAAACAGGGAATACCTTTGAGCTTCTTATCAGAGGAATACGAAAATATCATACACAGCCTCAAGCTTCCAAGAACAGGTAGCCATCAAACCTGGTTCTAGAGGAAATATATGGGTCAAGAAACGTTTTCCATTTGGAGTAAAAATAGAAGGAAAACTTATTGAACATATTTTCGTGTTTTATAACTGTTTTTGATTCTTTAAGTATAAGGTTGTCATTCCCTTTGGTGAAAACAGTTCCGTGTAGCGATGTGAAAACATACAAAATTATCTCTATCAAATCGTTTCACAGTTCTAAATACAGGACCCTATTTTAATGCGAGTTTTAACAACCAAAAATATTTATTTAAACAACCAATTGGATTGACATATGTTGTAAGAAATAGGAATTCGCTTCTGACTGGGGCCAAACATTTAATCAAATGTAATAACAGTGTGGCTTATGAAACTCTCACTGAAGATAGTTTTGGACCAAGAGAATGACCACATGCGTATACTGAGATATTCAATAGCTATAATAAAGCTTTAACATGACTTGAAGAGACCTTCACTATATGTTTGTTTTTTGGGAAATTTGATGTTGTGTATGACGCTTCTGTATTTCCTGGGTTGAGAGCTCAAGGGCATTATCTGCCTTCTTTAATCACACTTACCCAGTGCTTTGTTGGTTGTTTCTGTGTGGTTCCTGTTAGGCGTTGTGTACAGAACGCTGTAATTTCCAGGAATGAATTTCCTTTGTAGAATGGTTAGCCATTCTTGCAAAGAGGTCTTGGGTATCTCCCCAGCTTTCCATTTTTCGGTTGCTTATGTTTTTTTCAGCCTATTTAAACTCGGCTAGGCTTAATACTTCTTTATGTTTGTGTCACCCTTCAGAGAAGTCTCGTCTCAGGTAAATACTAACCTTGTATTACGTGCACCAGCCAGCATGCACCCTTGTTTTTGTTTGTACAAAAATGTCTGTAAGGAGTTACACTTCACAGGTGCAAGCATGAAATATGCTTTGATCCAGTTGCAAGCACACACATAATCAGAAAGAACTGAGAAAGAATCATATTTTTGTTGACTAGTCGATGATTGGACTAGTTGAGAGACAATCAAGAAACATCACAAAGGATACACGAAGAGAAGGGGAGGAACACACCAATGCAGTGCTAAGGGTGTGTTCATCTCTGCTTCCTTGTCTATGCCTTTTGCATATTGTTTTTTAGTAATGAATCTGTTAATGCATGTTTATTTGTGAAGGTCTGTACAAGGGGTTTACTGTCGTTACCACTCCAGCCATGGAGGTTACATAAGGGGCGTTCACACTTTCTCATGGCCCCATCCTTGAGGAGGTAACGGAGTGCAGCATCACTCTCACACTCTTGCAGTGCGGTTCCCCAGGTTTCCATAGGCTGTAAGCTGCCAGCGAAATTGAGCCAGGCACAGCCAGCCTTGTGGCAATTGTCAATTGGACTCTTTAAGACATAAAAATCAATGTTTTACATCCATCTTAAATAAGCCAGAACATTAAACAAAGCAAATATTTGGTTCTTTTTGAATGGATACTTTAATATTGCTGAGAACATACATAGAAGTCAGCACACTAGCAAGAGCAGAGCCAACAGTCTTAAACAGATGGCAAGCGCTTTCGTCAATGCTTTAATGTTTCGTCATTTACTTCGAATATTTTATACATGGGAAGGCGTGCGCGTGCGGCGCGTGGAAGACCATTCCCTGCATTCTGCGCGAAGCTCGGGTAATTTAGCAATTTTTGTGTGCGTGATCAAAAGCTCTACGCTCGCACCGTACTATCTTTGTCGCCGTCCAAAGCTCTCCTTGCCTGCCTAATTTTCCTTTCTTTGCGCTCTCCCGGGTGGCGGTCTCATCGTGCGTGTCTACTTTCTGCCTTGGGTGGCGGTCCCCGTCCCGCGTGTTTTATTTACTCCGGCTCCGCAGGGCAGCAGATAGTCGCCCACGCAGAATGTATATAAAAAACAGAAAGACAAGTTGCCGTTCTCCATTTTCAATTTTCACCTCTTATTCTCTTGTCGTGGCCGGATGGCCAGCGCATAGTCCTGACTCCAGAAGAACAACGCGCCTACGAAGAGCAACGGCGCGGAACGGCAGCGAGAATGCATTTCAGTACCAGATCGGACTCCAATATATGATAAAAAGGCCACAAAGCGGACGGGTCAAAATCAGTAGAATCAGGCACCTGAACGTAACATTTCAGTACCAGATCGGACTCCAATATATGATGAAAAGGCCACAAAGCGGACGGGTCAAAATCAGTAAGAATCAGGCACCTGAACGTAACATTTCAGTACCAGATCGGACTCCAATATATGATAAAAAGGCCACAAAGCGGACGGGTCAAAATCAGTAAGAATCAGGCACCTGAACGTAACATTTCAGTACCAGATCGGACTCCAATATATGATAAAAAGGCCACAAAGCGGATGGGTCAAAATCAGAAGAATCAGGCACCTGAACGTAACATTTCAGTACCAGATCGGACTCCAATATATGATGAAAAGGCCACAAAGCGGACGGGTCAAAATCAGTAGAATCAGGCACCTGAACGTAACATTTCAGTACCAGATCGGACTCCAATATATGATAAAAAGGCCACAAAGCGGACGGGTCAAAATCAGTAGAATCAGGCACCTGAACGTAACATTTCAGTACCAGATCGGACTCCAATATATGATGAAAAGGCCACAAAGCGGACGGGTCAAAATCAGTAAAATCAGGCACCTGAACGTAACATTTCAGTACCAGATCGGACTCCAATATATGATAAAAAGGCCACAAAGCGGACGGGTCAAAATCAGAAGAATCAGGCACCTGAACGTAACATTTCAGTACCAGATCGGACTCCAATATATGATAAAAAGGCCACAAAGCGGACGGGTCAAAATCAGTAGAATCAGGCACCTGAACGTAACATTTCAGTACCAGATCGGACTCCAATATATGATAAAAAGGCCACAAAGCGGACGGGTCAAAATCAGAAGAATCAGGCACCTGAACGTAACATTTCAGTACCAGATCGGACTCCAATATATGATAAAAAGGCCACAAAGCGGACGGGTCAAAATCAGAAGAATCAGGCACCTGAACGTAACATTTCAGTACCAGATCGGACTCCAATATATGATAAAAAGGCCACAAAGCGGACGGGTCAAAATCAGTAGAATCAGGCACCTGAACGTAACATTTCAGTACCAGATCGGACTCCAATATATGATAAAAAGGCCACAAAGCGGACGGGTCAAAATCAGTAGAATCAGGCACCTGAACGTAACATTTCAGTACCAGATCGGACTCCAATATATGATAAAAAGGCCACAAAGCGGACGGGTCAAAATCAGTAAGAATCAGGCACCTGAACGTAACATTTCAGTACCAGATCGGACTCCAATATATGATAAAAAGGCCACAAAGCGGACGGGTCAAAATCAGTAAGAATCAGGCACCTGAACGTAACATTTCAGTACCAGATCGGACTCCAATATATGATAAAAAGGCCACAAAGCGGACGGGTCAAAATCAGTAAGAATCAGGCACCTGAACGTAACATTTCAGTACCAGATCGGACTCCAATATATGATAAAAAGGCCACAAAGCGGACGGGTCAAAATCAGAAGAATCAGGCACCTGAACGTAACATTTCAGTACCAGATCGGACTCCAATATATGATAAAAAGGCCACAAAGCGGACGGGTCAAAATCAGTAGAATCAGGCACCTGAACGTAACATTTCAGTACCAGATCGGACTCCAATATATGATAAAAAGGCCACAAAGCGGACGGGTCAAAATCAGTAGAATCAGGCACCTGAACGTAACATTTCAGTACCAGATCGGACTCCAATATATGATAAAAAGGCCACAAAGCGGACGGGTCAAAATCAGTAGAATCAGGCACCTGAACGTAACATTTCAGTACCAGATCGGACTCCAATATATGATAAAAAGGCCACAAAGCGGACGGGTCAAAATCAGTAGAATCAGGCACCTGAACGTAACATTTCAGTACCAGATCGGACTCCAATATATGATAAAAAGGCCACAAAGCGGACGGGTCAAAATCAGAAGAATCAGGCACCTGAACGTAACATTTCAGTACCAGATCGGACTCCAATATATGATAAAAAGGCCACAAAGCGGACGGGTCAAAATCAGTAGAATCAGGCACCTGAACGTAACATTTCAGTACCAGATCGGACTCCAATATATGATAAAAAGGCCACAAAGCGGACGGGTCAAAATCAGTAGAATCAGGCACCTGAACGTAACATTTCAGTACCAGATCGGACTCCAATATATGATAAAAAGGCCACAAAGCGGACGGGTCAAAATCAGTAGAATCAGGCACCTGAACGTAACATTTCAGTACCAGATCGGACTCCAATATATGATAAAAAGGCCACAAAGCGGACGGGTCAAAATCAGTAGAATCAGGCACCTGAACGTAACATTTCAGTACCAGATCGGACTCCAATATATGATAAAAAGGCCACAAAGCGGACGGGTCAAAATCAGTAGAATCAGGCACCTGAACGTAACATTTCAGTACCAGATCGGACTCCAATATATGATAAAAAGGCCACAAAGCGGACGGGTCAAAATCAGTAGAATCAGGCACCTGAACGTAACATTTCAGTACCAGATCGGACTCCAATATATGATAAAAAGGCCACAAAGCGGACGGGTCAAAATCAGTAGAATCAGGCACCTGAACGTAACATTTCAGTACCAGATCGGACTCCAATATATGATAAAAAGGCCACAAAGCGGACGGGTCAAAATCAGTAAGAATCAGGCACCTGAACGTAACATTTCAGTACCAGATCGGACTCCAATATATGATAAAAAGGCCACAAAGCGGACGGGTCAAAATCAGTAGAATCAGGCACCTGAACGTAACATTTCAGTACCAGATCGGACTCCAATATATGATAAAAAGGCCACAAAGCGGACGGGTCAAAATCAGTAGAATCAGGCACCTGAACGTAACATTTCAGTACCAGATCGGACTCCAATATATGATAAAAAGGCCACAAAGCGGACGGGTCAAAATCAGTAGAATCAGGCACCTGAACGTAACATTTCAGTACCAGATCGGACTCCAATATATGATAAAAAGGCCACAAAGCGGACGGGTCAAAATCAGTAAGAATCAGGCACCTGAACGTAACATTTCAGTACCAGATCGGACTCCAATATATGATAAAAAGGCCACAAAGCGGACGGGTCAAAATCAGTAGAATCAGGCACCTGAACGTAACATTTCAGTACCAGATCGGACTCCAATATATGATAAAAAGGCCACAAAGCGGACGGGTCAAAATCAGTAGAATCAGGCACCTGAACGTAACATTTCAGTACCAGATCGGACTCCAATATATGATAAAAAGGCCACAAAGCGGACGGGTCAAAATCAGTAGAATCAGGCACCTGAACGTAACATTTCAGTACCAGATCGGACTCCAATATATGATAAAAAGGCCACAAAGCGGACGGGTCAAAATCAGTAAGAATCAGGCACCTGAACGTAACATTTCAGTACCAGATCGGACTCCAATATATGATAAAAAGGCCACAAAGCGGACGGGTCAAAATCAGTAGAATCAGGCACCTGAACGTAACATTTCAGTACCAGATCGGACTCCAATATATGATAAAAAGGCCACAAAGCGGACGGGTCAAAATCAGTAGAATCAGGCACCTGAACGTAACATTTCAGTACCAGATCGGACTCCAATATATGATAAAAAGGCCACAAAGCGGACGGGTCAAAATCAGTAGAATCAGGCACCTGAACGTAACATTTCAGTACCAGATCGGACTCCAATATATGATAAAAAGGCCACAAAGCGGACGGGTCAAATTCAGTAAAATCAGGCACCTGAACGTAACATTTCAGTACCAGATCGGACTCCAATATATGATAAAAAGGCCACAAAGCCGACGGGTCAAAATCAGTAGAATCAGGCACCTGAACGTAACATTTCAGTACCAGATCGGACTCCAATATATGATAAAAAGGCCACAAAGCCGACGGGTCAAAATCAGTAGAATCAGGCACCTGAACATAACATTTCAGTACCAGATCGGACTCCAATATATGATAAAAAGGCCACAAAGCGGACGGGTCAAATTCAGTAAAATCAGGCACCTGAACGTAACATTTCAGTACCAGATCGGACTCCAATATATGATAAAAAGGCCACAAAGCGGACGGGTCAAAATCAGAAGAATCAGGCACCTGAACGTAACATTTCAGTACCAGATCGGACTCCAATATATGATGAAAAGGCCACAAAGCGGACGGGTCAAAATCAGTAGAATCAGGCACCTGAACGTAACATTTCAGTACCAGATCGGACTCCAATATATGATAAAAAGGCCACAAAGCGGACGGGTCAAAATCAGTAGAATCAGGCACCTGAACGTAACATTTCAGTACCAGATCGGACTCCAATATATGATAAAAAGGCCACAAAGCGGACGGGTCAAAATCAGTAGAATCAGGCACCTGAACGTAACATTTCAGTACCAGATCGGACTCCAATATATGATAAAAAGGCCACAAAGCGGACGGGTCAAAATCAGTAGAATCAGGCACCTGAACGTAACATTTCAGTACCAGATCGGACTCCAATATATGATGAAAAGGCCACAAAGCGGACGGGTCAAAATCAGTAGAATCAGGCACCTGAACGTAACATTTCAGTACCAGATCGGACTCCAATATATGATAAAAAGGCCACAAAGCGGACGGGTCAAAATCAGTAGAATCAGGCACCTGAACGTAACATTTCAGTACCAGATCGGACTCAAAAAAAAAAGAGTTGGAAGAAAAACTTCTTGTTTTTCTTCCGCAAGTTTAATTATCCATACTCAACCCGCTCGTTCTGTCCTAACTGGCAGACATGTTTGAAGCATAAATATAGACGCTTTGCAGCAGCTGTGCATGGGCGCCGCCATAACTGACCTTCAGTTTTTGTTTCCCCTTATTACGTTTACTTCATCATTGTCATCAGGCCAGGTTATGGCCATCTTAGATTTTATTCTGTCTTTCTCCCAGCATTGGCCTTTGTGGAGGCTCGTCCATAGCAATTTCAGTCGCTCGCATGTCCGGTAAAACAAGAGAAGGTCAGCTATGGCGGCTGTATTCTGGCGCGTGTGTAAAGCGTCTACTATAATGCCAACATTCTTCTAACATGCATGAGGCGTCTGCGCAGACAATTCCGTTATCATGTTTGTAGCGAACACCCTGTCTCTCGTGCGATGAGCGAGCAGTCTGACAAGCTTCTGGACACCACGTGGGGCACAAAAGGTCTCGCTTGGTTGGCCATTATTTTTTGTTTTGAGTTATAGTTGTACCGCAAATCAAAGACGCCTGCGAAGTGGACGTCACGGGACCTTCCGTGGACGCGTCTGTGGACGACGCACGTACCTGGGAGACGGACCCTGGCCCTTTCTGGGACTCCTTCTCGAGCGTGGTGTGGGTCTCCTCAGGGCCCCCGTGCTAGTCCTTGTCGCGCTCCACCGAGCTCTGCACCTCGCGCAGGCAGCGGGGCTGACTCCTGCAAGAAGCCGAACTGGAGCCGCCGCGGCACGTTATACAAATCGGGCGCTATCAATCCGGAGAGCGAATCACGAAATCCACAGTAGACTGAACGCTTATTGGTGGGACATGCTTTCAAACGGCGAAAACAGGGCTCACAAAGACGACCACGAAAGAGGGGAGCAAACATACACGCACAGCGTTAACATGTAACTGTTGCAGGGTCCGCGCTGCATGTGCGCTCTTCTCTTTCGTGGGCGTTTTTCTTTTTTTCGTGAACGTTGTTTTTTACTTTTAGAAACCAGAAATGCAACATATGTCGATAGGGCACCGAACATGGCATTTTTGTGGCGAACGTCTGAGAGGGAATACTTCGATATGCGATTGGATATCTGTAGAGCCACCAAACCGTGAAATTGTGGGCGTCCGTACGTCGCGCTAGAAGAATAGATGTAGCGGGAAAAGTTGAATTGTTCCCGTAACTGCGCGTCAATCCAATTTCACAAGAATTCGCAAGAAAACGGCGGCGCGCTCAGGCAGACCGAAAGCGCCGAGCTAGACGGACGTCTGAAGATGTGCAAACGTTCCCAAATGCTCTCGCATTACATTTCCTTTCTTAGCAAACAGGGTGGTGCCCTCTTCAAAACATGGCGCTCTGCTGCAGTCCCTATTCCGCTTTTGTGCCGTCCGTTCTCGTGCGACTTCTACCATATTAATTTTTATCGTAGCCGGGTCAAAGAAAATTGTATTTTTTTTGTTCGATTAGGAGTTAGAAGTTAAAGCGTACCTTCACAAATGAATGGCGAAATGGGAAGATTTGATACAGCTTATGCAGTACTAGCTTACCAGATGAAATTAAATATCGCAACAACCCACGAAACTACTCAAGCTGCAGCTTGGCTATACACTACTCCGATTATATTTCCCTAGCTAATATTTATTCACCTTCCTGTATAATTTCTAATAATAATTGTGTCGTTCAACCTAAGACCCAGGACTTGCAAACGTTATACCTGAGAAAAAAAATGTAAGTGAGGTGAGTTTCTGATGCAGCTATCAAAAAGGCTGATGAGCTTTTCATTTTTGTGCACCCGGCGATTATGCGGTAAACTTTTCTCCGGCGAGTTTTAACTCTTGTGGGCTTTTCTCTGGTGAGCTTTTCTCGAGTGAGCTTTCTCTCTGGTGAGTATTTCTCCGTCCCTCACATATACATCGGAAATTCGTTTAGCTGGAAGTTGAATCTAAGTTGCCTGGAACGCGTCGTCGACTGGTGCCTTTAGCGTCCTATCCTGCCCGTATATCGAAACTGGTTCCGAAGTGGCAACAAATGACGTCACAGAAGCCGGTCTCTCATGTTGTCGGATGTCGCGATCCTGGCGGTTTTTCCGCCAGAAGTCCCGGAGAAAGTCCGGAGCGAACAAGAGTGTCGCTGTGGTCGCGAAGTCACAACTCCTGGCCGCTGAAGTTTCCGCGAATCGTCCAGATGCAGAGCAACCTGCAGCAGAATACGCGTCTGCCAGATCCATCACCGCTACTGTGACTCCGCCAGAATCGCTGACCGGCGACCGCTTAACAGTTCTACGTCGCCATTAGGCGGAAATTAAAGGATCATTTCTTTGGGGCATGGTAAACACACGAATCGGAGACGAGTTCCAGGCACCGCATGCAGTTGGAAAGAGTGACCCTTTCTCTGAAGAGTGTAGTTCGAGCATTGGGCCGTGAGAGGCGCCTGTCGTGCACGTGATAACTACGTAATTCCTGTAGTGATGCGTCACTGACCGACTGCAGCGACGTTCCCTTGAGGTTGGCCAAGGCGTCTCCACTCTTCGGGGCCCAGACTGGCGAGGACCACGGCACCTCCGTCCTCACGTTCTCCTTGTTGCTCGGATCAGTCCCGCCCCTGTAACAAGGCGCACCAATGGTCAGCGAAGGAACGGCGACATATGATGGAGTCAGGTCAAAAGTCACTGAAAACTTAAGAAACGCAGGGCGTTACGAATGCCGAATATCTTATCATGATTCCGCAGCCAATGAGATTGCAGCATTAGTCGTCGAAGAACAAATTACGAGGCAAGAAGCGTGAACATAATAAGCAATGCCCTGCGTTTCTTAAAATACACCAACGCCCCCAAATCTTTTTTTGCCAGGCGATTTAATATGGTGTTAGGAGACCACACAATCAAAATTTCTGCGTTGAGTCACGCACATTTCTAATAAAGTCAAAAAAAACTCAACTGCTAGAAATCGAAACCAGTAAGCACGAGCATGGAAGCTCATGGCCGGAAGTCACGTGGCTACACCCGACCGCGTTTCTTTTTTCTCCGCTTCTCCGGCGTGTGAAGCAGACGACGAAGTTGCGTGCACCGTTTGTCGTGCGATTGTTTCGCACTTATATCCCTTCCGCTCGATGTTCTGCGCTTGAAGATCGATTGGCCGGTACCACGAACGACAGTTCCGAAGTAGCGGCCCCACGTCCGTCGCAACGTTGGTCCGTCGTGCGCCGCCATCGCGTCGTCCAGCCCAGCGGTACGTCGCCATATTGAGAATGACGTGTACATGTACTTCCTGTGATCTGTGCAACATTTTTTTTTCGATCAACGTATTTGCAGTTTTTTGGAGGCCACAAAAATGGGGTTCATATTCTTTTCTATTTTTAATATTGAATGTGTGCCTTAGATGACCCACGACTTTGAATATATTTGGTACACATAGTTTGAACGCCACGTGACCATGGAAAAGAGAGTGAGCGCGACTGAAACCGGCCAATTCTCGACCGGCTGTTTTCGGGCGGAAAGAAAACGAATTTCGAGCCGCAAATTGTGTTCTGGGTAGTTGGACTCTTATAGGTCATGTTCAAATAAAAACCTCGGCGAGCATAAATACCCTGTCAGTGCCCTCTCCAAGCTCTCAGTGAATTGCCTTTCACTGGAACTGATGCGCTTTATTTTCCGGACTAAAATTTGCATATTACAGACTTTGCAAGGCTGATTTTTCGAGCAACGCGTGCTCTGCTCACTGACAACTTAAAAAGCGCAAAGCGTGCTTATGGTGTTCATAATTCTTGCTTGGGATTCTTTCTGCGCGTTCCTGTCGGCTAATCCTGGAACTTCACTGAGTGGGATCAATACTGTTATCTTCGGGACTCTTTGCGTCCTGCGTTTGTTGGGTTGTTTTTGACCATACCTACATTATAAGACCGTAGCAAGAGGAGTGATGTTGGTGTTCCAGGTCGTTTTTCGCAGCAATGAAATACTGCAAGGATTCAACTAAATTTAGGACAGTCAAGCCTTTCGCTGGGCTTGATTCAACAACCGAAAGTTCCAGGCAGCAATATATAGAGATATATTTAGATCTCTTCTTCCGTGTCGGTAATGTATACAGGTGTTCGCGCCAGTTCCGGCCGCCACGACAGGGAAAGTACATGTGCGACTCCGCAGGTGCCATAAGCATCCAGAAGACTGGATCTTTACCGAATTTGTAAAGATAGCTGTTGGTGTACGCAACATTGAATCTCAGATGACGTAGGACTGTTTCGTGTTCCTCCTGAAGTCTCGTTGAACCCGGAATTGAAGCTAGGGATTGATGTGTTGTAAAGATAGACGTAGCGATAACCAGGATTTTCCCAAAGAGAAGATGCAATTTTCATCGGCTGATTTTTCCAATCAGGTCAATTTGCATCAGGTCTGGAGAAATGGGATGGAGACAGTAGAAGCCTCGTCCAGACAGTTGCGTTTGACTGCGTTAGACTGCGTTTGACTGCGTTGCGGATGCGAGAAACCAGGACATCCCCGCTGCTCATCGTCGCGTGCCAAGATGATTCCTTGAGTCTGATTCCACGCTTCATGCGAAGCATCAGATGTGGCCGGCGACTCGCTTTCGAGTCTCTCGCCGCCACGCAGTCAAACGCACTCAAAACGCAAGTGTCTGAACCGGCCTTAATAGTGTTTTTGTGTGCACCTCTAGAAGCTGTGTCAGCGAGAACATTTCTAGTTATCCCAGAGTGACCAGGAATCTATTCTAAAATAAAGTAGTGCCCTTGGGATGAAGCTTGGAGAGCTGCTTTCAAAATACCACGGGAGAGTTGCAAATATGGGCTGCGTTTTGGCGTCGAGGAGAGTATGCAAAGGGACCACAAAAATAGCCCAAAACTGTGACTTCAGATCTCACCTGCGCGATAGCCTCTCGAATCGCAGCGAGCTCTGACGCTGTTGAAAATTTAACGTGAGTCTACCATGCATGTGCCCATGAAGAATGAAGACTCCCTAAAGCTGATGACGCTGAGAGGGTAGAACCGTCAGTGAAGATATGTCCGAATGAGGCGTAAGTCTGATGTATGTAATCAAGTACAATCCGGCTAACCACTGAACTGGCAGTGCCTTTTTGAGGTGATTCCCGGAATACATGGGATAGATTCCAATGGGGTATTTCCTCGGTGGGTACCTTGGAATCGCCACCTCTTCAAAAGAAGTGGGAATGTCGTGTTCTAAAAGTCTGACAACTTACGCAAAACCGAATGATGGTATTTCTGTTGCAACGTTTCTTAGATGGTGTTTATGTACTGCGCGTTTTATGGCGAAGATGGGCCCGTAACTTTTCTGGCGTTTTTACGATGGCCGGCGATACCGCTGTGCTTCAGCAACAGTTCCTGAATTTGAGGTGCATTTCTGGCAGCCCCAAGCACGCGCGAAAAGCCCGTGCTTGCACACTTCAGCTCTTTCACAAGAGATCGCGAAACACTATGCATAACGGGAAGACTGTAGCGCAGAAGTTTCACGAACAATCCATTATATAGAGTGAGTAGTGCAGAGCACAGAGCATCCCCATTTAGTCCCACTAATCATCCTGATCCCGTTAATGAATGAGGAGAGCTTTTTCTTGAGGCGCCTTACATGGGGGCTCCATTTCAGCTGCCGATCGAGAGTGACTTCCACACAGGCATGTTCCGTGACATAAAAAATACGCCCCCATCTATCGAGATTTGATATTTTTTCGCGTGTTTTATGATAAATGTCCTTGCTGCTGACTTGTTCAGTGATATGTGCCGACCCCCGTGGCGAAGGTACCGTGCTGTAATGTTAATGGCTTTCTGCAATATTGCTCGGTTTATGTACAGTGACCTACTGCCCCCCCCCCCCCCCCCCCCGAAAAACATATATCATAAGCGTATATATATAGATACGTGAACCACTTTCGGAAGTATTTTGAGTAGACCTATAAGGCTAATTCTAAAAAGAATAGGACTGAGAACCCTCCCCTTGCGGTATTCCACTGTTGATATTACGAAGGTCAGTGTCGCCGTCTTATGTCGATATATAGACTTGCCTTTCTTTTAGGTGGCTCTCAATCCATCGGTATACGCGTCCTAGACCAATGTCCTTTACATCATGAAGGGTGACCCGACGTTCCACACAATCGAATGATGATTTATGTGGACAAATAAGGCTCGTCGTTGCCTAATTCAGTGTTCTCATTTTTTCGATGCTAGTCACTAAATCAATGACGTTGTCGATACTACTTCTTTCAGCCCGAAATCCATTCATGGATGAAAGATCTCTATCCCTATTTTCTAGATACCACTCCATACGGACAAGCAACATTCGTTCCATTACGTTTTCCACTCTGCCCGTTAATGCAATAGGCTCGGTAGGAGTTAATGTCTAAAGGGAATTTCCAGGATTTACAAATGGTATTACACGAGCAATTTATATTCCTTGGTATAGTACCTGTTTCCCACCAGGAGTTCAATAGATGCAGCAAAATTATTCTAGCCGACACCCCCAAGTGGTTTACACCATCCAGACCCGGGAAAGAACTAGTGTTAGACGCAGGGAGTGCTTTATCAAGTTCTTTGATTGTAAACTATGCTTAAGTAGCATTGCATGCAGTTACGGATACGTGGTCACCCGGTGCATTCACGCGTGATCGGTAATTGAAGAACAGGAGGGGATCTTGAACTCGTCGGCTATGGCTGTTTGGAAAACTTGGTAAAATAAAAATGATGGCCCAAAATTGGCGAATTTGCTGTGGCCTTACACGCAGACTTCGCATTACGTGCCTTATTCGAGAGAGAGACTTTTTCGGGTCAAGGCCGACACTAAGCTTCCTCCAGCGTCTCTTTGGAAAGCTTGTCTCAAGTGCCGCTGAACGCGTTTTTGCACTCGCCTGAAGCCAGAACGTCCAACTATTTGGCCTCTCTCGCCTGGCGTTCAGCCCGTCGACAAATGGCACGAAGGCGCTCATATTGTTTATCGATTTAAGTCTGAAACTTTGTCATATTAACCGTTTTGTTGCACCAGACGTGGAAAACATTATCGCCGCAAGAAAACCATTGGGCTCGGTTAGCGTAGAGTATACTGATTCCATTTTAGTTTTGAAGATATCCCAGTCCCTATAAGACATTGTGGTACGCCGCTTAAACACTGAAAACCTTGAATCTTAGCATATGTCGGTACATGAGTACTACCGTAGGTTTGAATGTCTGCGAACCACGTTGTTATCACGGAAAGACTTGGAAGATACAAAGGAGACATCTAAAGGCACTACTCAAAGATGCACCTCTAAAATACGTTGGAGTGCCATTGTTAAGTATTATAAGGCCATGCTTTAAAGCGAGATAATACTTGTCCGCGAAGTATTATTCTTTGTACTGCCCCATAATTCGTGATGACTGTCAAAATCGCCCGTCAGAATACGAGGTGATGGGGTTTGCTATAAAATTGTATCGAGCCTCTGAACGTCGAACGGTGCAGGAGGAGGTATATAGCCACTAATGATTGCGAAAGAAACGTCTTCTCTTGCTGATAATTACTGCATACGTACTCAGAGGTGTGATGGATAATATGCTCAACAAAGATGAGCTCATTCCGCACGCCGAGTAGAAGCCTGATGAGTTCATTTCCTTCTGTGGGAATGAAAGAAGTTCGTATGCTGGATAACCTTGTACGTTGTGGGTCACCCGTGACTCTGAAACTTGCAATGATGGGAAAATGATACTTATATAGCAAACTGTCGAAAGTCTGAGGGACGATTGGAACACCTCCGTTTGTTGAAGTGGACGGTATCCTCACCACGAAGTTCTCTGCTCATGACACAGTAATGGAAGCACTCCATCAAGCAAGGTTAGTAGTGCTTGAGATACAGGAGACTTCCAAGAACGAAGGATATTCCGGATAAGGTGGACGACTGTTAGGAGCTTGATTCCAGAGACAGACGGTTGATCAACTGGCGAGTCCTTTGATTTCCCCATTACCTGACGGTTTTCTGCGGCTTCTGCACGTGAGAACTTGAGGCTGCTGGGAGCCAGTGTTGGAAATTCCGTGTGACTCTTTTAGCTGCAAGTCCTTTGGTTGTCCCATGTGTCTTGGTCGGCATCACGTTTAACGGCTGCCTTGACGGATGAGTGTCGTTGATCTTGGGTTTGGTTCTGTCTGACTTCCGCAGATCCCGTTTTGTTTCGGTAACACTCTATTTTGGAAGACCTTGGACATCTGTTTTTTCGATGAGCAGTAGAGCCACCTTATTTGTTGTATAGCCAACCTTAGCCTCCCTGTTGTACTCTATATATTTCTTCCCTTTTGGTGCGCAGGGCATATACGCGATGTTGAGTCGTGCGCTTTACCGCAATTCGTGCAGAATGGGCGTGTCCGCTTGACACTCGCTGCGGTCATGGACTACCGCATCGAGAGCAGTGGCATTCCTTCGTACAGGCGGTTTGGACATGTCCAAAGCAGCGACCTTTTCAGCACCGACGCGGCTTCTTGATGTACGGCTACAGCCAGCCTTGTATCCTATTGCCGCGTAGTCTAGTAAGGTGTCCGTGCTGAGTCACTTTGACGGTCTGATGTACCGGTTACGGGTTCAGATAACGGGTGCGGTTGCACGAACTCCAATTGGAGTTCGAGCTTCATCAGGTTCATTGGCACCTCGTAGATCACTCCAGCTGCCAACTCCCGAGGAAGTGGTTCACAGGCAATGACAGGAATTACACCCTAATAAGGTGAGTCAAAGGAGCGCTTTCATGGAGCCCGTGTTTTTTGTGCCTGTTGCCAGCACGCTGAGCCTTCGGTTTAAACTAATCAAGATGACGCAATATGGAGCAGTCATTTCTAGTTTCTTGGTGATTTTCATTGGGTGAATTGCTGTGAGCATGTTGGCTTGGATCCTCCGGCTTGAATATGACCTTCAGGTGAGGATGAGCACGGTTTCAAGTCATGACTGTCTTTTACTTGACTCGGAGTCTGATGTACTTGAGGCTTCGCGCTGCTTTCGGCCCTTAGGAAACTGGATATTGTTTAGAGATCGCCTCCGGACTGTCAGGGATACTCTCGTAGTAAGACAGAGTGCTTGAAACGCTTGACCTATCCGATGATTCGTGTTCCATTTCAAATCAGACGAGGCGGCCTGGCTCGGAGGGAGACCTGCCGTGGCCATAGTCGGTGCCCTCAGGTGTCAGATGTGAAGATCGTGTTTATTTTATTTGGTCCCAACAGCGAGAAACTTGAATAAAATCCAAATAGAGCAAGATGATCCCAAAAGCAGCGGAAGATGGGTCGGACTTCTTCTTCGCCTTGTGTTTGGGGGGTACGTAACGACTCCTGGTTCACTAGCGAGCAATTGTCGCGAGAGCTACGCTCTAGAAATACCCCAGTCTCATGCCTTAGAGTTGCCGATGCGTAATGGCACAAAGAAAAACATCACAAGTGAAGTTCTTTTCAGTCATCTCGAGCAAGGGACGCCGCGGACGCCGCCGAGCTTCGGTGATCGCAGTCAAGCAGACGATGCTCGCCCACCTCGATACGCCGCCGACAGATGAGCGCAACGCACAAACGCGAGGATGGCGCCAGCGGCACCTCGACCGACCATCTCCGTACAACGGTGAGGTGCCAACCGGGTCACTACGGCACGCATGAATAGCATGCTGACGCGGTGCTCTGCGAAAGAAACACTGAATACCAAAGCAAGCGAGTCATAGCATTAGAAAACTGGGCATTCCATGAAATCGCGTCGCGCTGAAGGAGGCGCAATAAAACTTCCAGAAAATTGTCTGCTAAAAGCAAGACCCAACTCGGCGACCCCTGCGGGGAATCTCGGCGCGTATCTTCGGCGCCTCGAGGGAGTCAGGGTTCCCATCGCCGATGCCTTGCCGTTAACGAAGTAGTTGAACGTGTTTAGGACTTGTAGGATTTAGGTCGTTCTCAGCTATATATGACCATCAGGCTTGAATAGGTAGGTCTTGATAATGCGCCCACAATACCTTTGGCAGATGTATTGTTTGTTCGAGGAACGAGTGCTCTTTATTTTTACCAAAGTGATCAGGAAGGTATGTCGATCTTGTATAAGTAAATTTCATGAGGTACCACAGTTAGTCTTCGGTCGTGAGCCTTTTAAGTACGCGCTACTCACAGCGGGTCCTAAAGAAAGAAGCAAAAACAATAGCCAACCGGAAGGAACATACTATCCCGGAAGTTCGGTCATGTTTGTTTTGTTTATTTCCGCACACTCTGTATAGTCACTGAGATTTCAAAAAAACGCGAGACAAGGCGATACGCGGAGCTGGCATCACCACCCAATACACCTGCAGAAGCTTTGGAGATTACTTGACGTTTAGAGAAATGATACTTAAAATTATACTTGAATATTACAAGTGTTCTCCTTAATCAAGTAAACGAAAAACTTGAGCCTAAGTATACAAAAGATCTCGGAGATATCGTCGTATTTGTCCCGTTTTATTTCCTCCTCATAGTTTTTCGTTTCCTTTAATGCAGGCGAACTTCGGTATATCTGGTCCAGAACTCCAGATGCGGGCAAATATATCATCGCCTACCGAGGACAACAACTTTGATTTCAGGAAGTTTACGTGGTGGAAGCTCGCCGTCACCATGCACGCGCTCAGCATCGAACCAAACTGAATCGGTCGGTACATTCTGATCTTGAAGTACGGCAACTGTGAGGTCGGCATCCAGACCTCTAAATTTTTCAACAGGCTCGCTGTCCCGCAAAGTCAATCAATTTCATTTACAGAGAAAGCGCAGCAAATACAGTGGCCTCTACAGTCAAGCTCTAGCCTTTAACATTCTATATTAGTCAGGGACAGAATACAACCCCTGTCAGACGGGTATACGTTAAAAGCCTTCAGAGCAAACTCCTTGAAAGCATCGTCAAATCAGATGGCAATCTCAAGCGGCCTGTGCAGTTTTGACGATCCGGCCTCGGAGAATGACACAACGTGCTGGTTCCAGAACACGGAGTATTTTATTGACTGTTATCGCCCTCGACGCGTCCCCAAAAAAGACCCTGCGCATACACTGTGCCGGCTTTTTATCAGCGGTGGAACGCCATTCGCGTGGCTAACTGCACTTTGCCACGTCGCTGTGGAAATAGCCAGAGACAATTTAGCACACGGGCAGCAACCTGGTCCAACGCTTAGGTTTCCCAGGTTGCCCACAACCAACGCTGAGTCACTCAAGCGCATTATTTGCTTTGCACTGAAACGACGGACATGGGCCTTTTGAAGGGCTTTCAGTCCGCACAGAAGCAAGGACAGGGGCCCCAGTGAAGCTCCGTGGCACGGATCCAGTGCTGCTCTTGGGGTTTCTCCAGCTTCTCGCTGGGTCGGCGGCTCTTTCGTCGACCCAGCGGATTCCAGGGAAAACGGACCCGGAGAAGCAAAAGCGCCGTTCCACAATGGCCGCTTATTTATAGGCTCCGGCAAACGAGGAACCGGGACACGCGGGCCGCAGGAAGTTTACTGGGCTAGCGGTGACCTCCCGCAGACGCAGTGGGACATGGCGACGAGTGGGGCATACCTTTTTTCCCGGCGTTTAATGCGAGCGCTCGGATTAAACGTGGAGACTATAGTGTCAAGTTCTCTCTGTTGGTGGGATTATTTCGTCGGAGATCTCGCTGAACCCGGCGCATTTCGCGGCGTGTGATTGGATCGGGTAGCTTGTGGTCTATATACACCAATGCGCGGCTTTGACATCATGTCGCTGCGGGGGCGCTGCCATCGGCGCAGCGTATGACCGCAGACTCTTCACTTACTTCGCGTGAATCGGGTTTTTGCGCGTGCGCATTGCCCACTCCTGGGGTGATAAAACGGACAATTGTTTGTACACAGCGTGTTATTAATGATTCTGTTTTAATTGTTCGAAAAATGCTTCGCGTCAACAAACCTCGGTCGACATAAAGCCTGCGCGCTCTCTGCCATGGCGTAAAATTGGCTGACCACAACGTGGCAGGCTTATTGGGCAGGAGCGCCCCTCAGAAATCAAGGGGATAAAGTTATTCAATCGATGACCCTAAATAACCGCCATCAGCGTGTTTATTGTACTTAAAACTACAAAACAAGATCGACATCTTGTAAACCCTGAGATGAGGGAACGATAAAAAAAACACGGACGAACACAACAAAATCTCAATCTTTTTTTATCGTTCCCCATCTCAGGGTTTACAAGATGTCGATTAACTACCAGCTCTGCCTGCACTCTATCACTGCTTACAAAACAAGATAGGTGCGAAACAACAACAACAACAACAACAACAACAACAACAACAACAACAACATACAATTGAGGCAAGCATATTTTATTGTTTTTGGTATTTCGTAGAGTGAAAGCCCTCGACCTGATGAGAATTGTGACCTATGTACGAGCAATTTTTGTTTTCCAAACTCAAGCAACTTTCATACGCGAGCGTTTTACTGTTTGCAATGCGTCAAATGCTTTTTTTAATTAAATATTTTTCATATACCAAGTTGTGCTTTAGTTTAATTTTTACGTGTGTTAGAAAAAAAGAATATAACCTCCCCTTTAAACGAGCGCTTCTCTCGTACTGAAAGGCGGGAAAGGGTCATTGATCAGCGGAAAATATTTCTTGTAACGAGTTCTTTTTTTCTTTACAGCCGTGGTGGCAGTACCTGTGACATGACATACCATTTTTGAAAATAGCTAAAGAATTATAAACAAAAGTGACAAAATAAACCCCTTTCGAAATTCACTTCTGCCGCTTTAATTCCCACTTTATTGCCTCAGTGCTTCTTAAACGCAATCGTATCTTTGTTCTAAAACATAAAAAAAACTTAGAAAACGTTGGTTCTATTCATACTTAACAGCACTATTCGCCTTTGTGCCTTAAAATTTAATACACTGTTTCGTGGTTATGAGAATGTAAACAAATTGCGATGCATTTCATTTTTTGTTGTTGTTTAGTTGAGAAAATGGCATTACACGATCAGCTGACAAACAGGAGGCATGGTTAGTCACGTTCCAAAGTTAGGCTCTTACGGTTCCGGTTACTATCAGAGTGTCCACTTCGTGAAGCTACGTTGCCGAGGCATTGAGCTTAATTATACGTTCGATGAGCTATAGACATTTCAAGCGTATTTTCCACCTCTTGTTCGCGACATGCTCACTTGTGCGACACTTGAAATGCGTTAACTGCCCAATCAAATTTAACATACGGCAAAAAAAAAGAAGAGAAATTAGCTGTGGCAATACAGCGCTAATTCTTCGTGAACCCGATTCTAGATTCCCAGAACATGAAGACGCAGTCAAACTGCTCATATATTATACGAAAGACACGGTTACAGACATAATAACAAAATTATCTGCAGAAATGCCTCAAGCATGTTCTAAACATGTTTTCTTTATACATTTGTATGCTTAAAATATGTCTGCAGACAGTTCTTGTATGACCAACGGGGCAGCGTTGTCCAATAAGGAAGAAAGACGCCTGGGACAGTGTCTTAGACCGTCTTTTGTAGAATGATTTAGCAATGTGAACGCGGCTTCACTGTTCCGGTTACTGGCAGTCTTCATTTCGTGCAGGCACGTTGTCAAAGTACAAAGGTTAACTGTAGGTCCGGAGAGCTTCAGACATTTCAATTTCTTTCTCTACCACTTGTTCACGACGGACGTGTCTGAGTCGTCTGTGCGACACTCACTCAGAATCCAAAAGCTGCCCCCGATTGAATTTGGCATTTACGTCAAGAAAAAAAAAACAGCTCTGGCTATACTGCGCCAATTCTTCGCGAACTCGAGTCTAAAATCAAAGAGCGTGACGATGCAATGTCGGCACCAGATATACTACCCAGTGTAGGTATTATAAACCCAGTCAAAAGTAGTATCCTACACGTAAAAAAAAAAGCCGAAGGCAAACGTTTTTTGTTTTTTGTTCCCCACTCATATTCAGCAATTATATCATCCGACACAGGATAGTGCAGACGTAGAGAGTCAGAAATCCACTACACAAATATATATATATATATATATATATATATATATATATATATATATATATATATATATATATATATATATATATATATATATATATATATATATATATATATATATATATATATATATATATATATATATATATATATATATATATATATATATATATATATATATATATATATATATATATATATATTTGTGTGTTGTTTGTTTTTTGTACGTATTATTCCGCAGATACAATGTGTTCTTTTCATACCTCATGTCGGCTCTCCTGTAGAACGTACCTCCGGCGGCACGCATTTCCTTTCGCACCCGAGCGCTGCGGAAAGCACGCTTGGGGAGCCACATTTGCCCGAAAGAGAGCAGGGGCGTCTGCCGCGTTGGCATTCACATCGCATGGCTGCTGCCTCTCCCTGGCGGTACAATACGAGTCCGCGGACGCGCGCAGCATGTCAAAAGTTTCGACGAATCTGTTCTGGACGTGCACAAGACATCTTTACCGCCTGGGAACTCTAACCGTTGTACGAAGGGTACGTAGATTCTACGGTAAATACGCTTTTTACGCACAGCACAGTCTGGTTAACTAACCTGGCATTTTCAGCTTAGTTTCCTACCAGTTTCTGATACCTTCGAGCTCTGCTCTTAATAAAATGAAGAATTTATGTGAACGTGAACGAATTCTAGAGGGATTGGTGGCCGAGTGTGTTAAAGCACCGCAGCTCAGAGAGCGCGTGGAGCGAAAGCTCGCGCTGCATAACCGAGGGATCTTGGGTAGGGTGTACTACAATGGAGGAGTGTTCCGTCCGGCGGCCGTGAGTGTGTTGCGATGAGCAAGCACGCCGGTGATGGCGCCGTGGTGCACAGCGCGGCCCTCCGACGGCTCACAGAGGCCTGGCGGTCGCGGCAGAGATGCCTTATTCGGCATGAAAAGGGTCGTATCCTTTGTTTTTGCTTGCTCGGTTGTGAAAATAAAAAGATAAGGTCCATCTTATCTCACACGTCCGTGAAAAAGCGTGACTTCCACGAGCTGCAGAAGCTTATATTCGAAGCGTAAATGCCGTTTGGGAGCGATCAGTTTCTTACATAGTCTCGCTTCTCTAATTTCTTAGGGCGCAGCTCTTAGGCGCCCGTTTCCGGCTTGAGCGGCGTCGGCGTCGGCTTAACCGCGCTTTGCATCATGGGACGTTGCCCATTATTAACGTCACACTTGACTTCATGTGTGAGGTCACGAGGGTCATGAGTAACGTCACGGTGGGGACGTCACGTGTGACGTAACTCGTACACAGGGCGCCAAAATTTGGTGGTGAAAATGTTCCGCTAAATTTAGCGGGGATATTTTGCTGCTAAATTTAGCGAAGAAATTTTTCGGCCAAATTTCCCTGCTGAATTTAGCGAGGGAATTAACCGGGAAATCTTTTTACAATTTTCCGGTAAATTCCCCTCCATACACTTCCCTCCTCCTCAAGAGCTGCGCTCTAAATCGGTATTACAGAGAATTGTAAACGTCTTTCTGTTTCCTTTTGTTTTGCTGTTGTAGAAAAACAATTGTCTATCACAACTTACGTGCCAGCATTCAGAAAGCGATTTTTTAGTATGGTGCGTTATGCGGTGCTTTACTCTCCACTTTAGAGTCAAAGCTATTTTAATTATTTGTTTCGGCAGCTGTACATTTTGCAGATCTTTAAATAGCTAGTTTTTGTTTTGGTGTCAATACATCATTTTTGTGTAGCATGGTTTAATGAAACCGACCTTTTTGGACTTCTGCATTCTCAGCCAGAACCAACGTTACTAAAACACTCAGTTGGGAAACTTGCCGTCGAAACCTGGGCCCCTGGCGTCCACCGAAAGCGAGCTAAATACGACAACAGCGCCACTCTTTATCATTTGTCTGTACTGTGGTCACCTTGAGCTTTTAGAAAGCATGTTTTGCGTCAAAACAAACGGAAATGACTCTTTTTGTATAAAATTTATTGGAGTTTAGTACAAAATGAAGGGCGCGGGATGTTTTTAAAATCTTTAGTTTGGAAGTTTTTGCGGCACAATTAATATTGTTTTTATACAACCATGCCTCAGCGGTGCTTTCAGGTAGCGCGTCCCGACCTTGGTGCATTTTAACTTCGGTAGTTAGACGCGGCGCGTCCGCTGGGGAGATGGGGTGGCACCCCTGTAACTTCTTCCATTATATCTGTTTCGGAGCCAAAATGGCCGATTAAACCCAAAATAGAAGTAACGTGCGGTTCCTCCAGTGACCGCTGCGGGAGAAATGGCGGCGTTGTGTTCGCCATTAGCTCGGTTCGCAAGGACAGATCGGGGCCACTTTTTCAGAGGAGTCTCTATGGCAGTTCCCCAACTGAGTGGTTTAGTAGCGTTGGCCAGAGCTTAGAATAAGAAAAGTCTGAATTGATTTCATCTAGTCAGCGTGCATCATATGAAAATAAACACCAAGAGTGAAAAGATAAGTGGAGCAACTTCAACTGCTGTCTTTATTGAAGAGCAATCCAACTTGAAGCAAGTTGTGTTCTCTGATATGTCACACAGGACACACATTTTTCTTAGACTTCGCTTTTTCTCTGCACCAGTTATTTTTTCTTTTTTCTTCTCAGAAAAAAATGCAATCGCTTGAGCAGTAGAATTTTTTCTTGGAATCAGTGGATCCCATTCCACGAACAGATAGATAAATGTCACTCGGTGTTCGAAACAAGGAGTGTTTCTCTTTGGATGTGTTGTAAATCATGTTGCACCCCGGCACAAACCCCCACCGCTTTTTTCCCCACTGTATTTGACAGTGCTGTGAGTCCATTTTCTCTTCGGCACAGCTAATGGCCTCACAGTATTGTATCGCTTCACACACAACGCAAAACAAGAAGAAATAGTCGTAACCACACGACCCAAGCCAGCCTCGCTAAACGCTGCCTGACCGGCCTCCTGGCCCCGCTGTGACTGGCAGCGCCACTCCAGGCCCCTGCGGCAGAATTGGGCCACACGACATCTGCAGCTCTTATGAAGAGGCCGACGCGGTCGGCACACCTCCCAGTTCTAGTACACTCTATCTTGGGTTCAATCTCCACCCCTGCCCATTTCGATCTGGATGAGCATTGTACTGGCGTGCGGTCGTGTTTCACTACCACGTGGTGCACGTTAAAGACCCCAGGCTAGGCGTTGTACTGTACTGTCTAAATTTTTCATCTACAGCTGAGACACCAGACGCCCATTAAGGCTGACTAACTTCCGGTTGTATGAACATACATACAACACAATTAATTTTAATGAATGCTGCAACCAAATATTTTCGGCGCCTATTTTGTTTTAGGCGTGTTGGTTAGCATAAAAACGTGAATGAGTATTTTTTACCTTAATCTGCTTTACATTTGTACCGGAAATTTTCTAAAAGCTAGGGCCCTCTTGTATTGTAAGTCGTGACATAGGCAGGGCCTTAATGCAGAATACAAACGTTGTCGTAAAGAAACATTCGAAGGCACGAACGAAACTTTCAATCACAAATCGAACAAGTTCAGGTTTTCGAATGTATAACGTGCTCGTTGTTATACTTCGTCTCATCCTACGATGGACTAAAGGCCAAAGACACGGGCCGCCAGGCCCAATCACGTTCCACACTAAACTACGACACGCTTAGCATTGATTAGGTTTGGACGAATAATGCTCCGAATCCAAAAACGCTGCGTCATTTTTATAGCTTCGACACTTCAAAGAGCCGGTACGTCGTGGCTTTCTCTGCAATGTGAAATTGTTGAGTCACTCATTGCTCGATCCGAACCACTGTCCGCCCTTTCCCGTCAGTGATCCGAGACGCGGGCACCGATACGTGCATCGAAGCGAAATACCACGCAGTGTCTAAGTGGCTCGTGATTGGATCTTACGGTTCAAAGCTTGTGCTTTAAATTTTTTGTTCATCGTAGGGTGAGACCAACGTTACTAAAACCCTCAGTTGGGAAACTCGCCCTTGAAACCTGGGCCGCCGGCGTCCACCGAGACTAAGCTAAATACGATAATAGCGCCACCCTTGAGCGACGAGTTGAAACATGGAAGTTGCTTTACGTAGCTACTGCGAGATGGCCCTGCGAAATGGCGCCACCGGCCCTTGCCCGACTCGACGTGCAGCCGTGCAGTTCCCGGAGTGGACGCTGCGGGAGAAATGGTGGCGTTGCGATCGCCATTAGCTCGGTTCTCGAGTACGGATCGGAGCCACTTTTTTAAAGCAGGCTCTATGGCAGTTTCCCAACTGAGTGGTTCTAGTAACGTTGGGTGAGACGAAGTATAGAACATAGAAGCGATGTCGCGATGCTAAAAGTTGATGACACCGGGTCCGCAAGAGCGCGCCCACTCAGACTTGAGGTTATTTTACGATTTGCGCGAGTCTTGGGACGACAGCGCGAAGGGCTTTCAATACGAGTCCCCTTCGTTACACTTAGTTTCCTTTTCTTTTATTGTTTTGGTGGACGACGAAAAAGCAAGCATTAATCGGCACTCGGTTCCTTAAAAAAATGTCACCCCTCTGACACGAGCAATGATAAAGTGGTATGAGGAGGCGCGCTCGGTGCGTTCAGAGGTCCTTGGCGTGTTTTTTTTTATCTCTCTTCCTGTCTGCGTTGGGATGATGTCATTCTTGGAAGTGCCAGCGAAGGCTTGCGCGTGCGAGAATTTTGGGCGCCAGAACGAGTGCCAGTGATATATTCAAAGCCTCCAGCTTGCTCTTCGACACGGTTGTGTGGTTGCCAATTCGAAGAAGAATAAATAAATAAAGATAAAGCAGCTGGGATGTTAAACGGCCGGTTGTCTCCACGCGAAAACAGTCAGGCAGACAAAAAAAAAACAGTTTTGATGTCGGTGGGTCAAAGCGCTGCATTGCATTCAAGATATCTAAATCGAAATAAAACTGTCCCCGGGTGTCTTCAAGGCGCTGCCACATTGAGGAAACAGTTGTACACAATTTGACCCGCAACACGAGGGCAACAAGTTTCCGGCGACCCTGTCACATTGAGATAATATCGACTGCTGGGAAAGAAATTTTCGTCTCATCATGTTGCCATGTTGTCATGTTGTTATCATGCTTATCTGTCCTTCGACAGTCAGAGAACACCCTGTCATGACTCACACCGAGCTGATGGCGCGGTCAACACGGGGAGCATTCCACAATCTTGTTCCTTTATCTTCAATATTGTGCGGTGTGGCGTCGTTGCAAATGCACCTCTACAAAATTCTACCGCGTTCCAAGGGCTAAAAATGAACACAAGACGCTATCCACCAGTGACAGTGATACGAGAAAGCTTAATGAAAGGTATTTTCCGGTCCTTATTTCATCGACACGATCTTCATTAGCCGACAAAGCAGCTGGCACTAACCGAGAAAGTAAAGATTACTGCTAATTTCGTGAATTACGACAGGCTATGACGCCCTTTTACGTTTCATAAAATTCCTATGTCTAGTGTAAGAGACGCTATTGTTCACTGTACCTCGAAGTGTTTTGTGTCTGCCGCTCAAGTGTAATCACTAAAAAGTGAAATTGACTGTTCGACCGTCACAGCGATTGGTATTATAAATATTTTTCAATCCTGTCTATATGTCTTTCCTGTCCTCCTTGAAATCGCTTCATTCGCCCAGACTTTCATGGCTTTAAAACAATTTCACGTAACTCCAGCCACCGTCTTCAAGCTTTAATTTTTATCGCTCGCTTTTGTGGATGATGTTTAACATATTGTCAACGAGTAAGTACGCATGCGATTTTTATAATTCTAGGAATATGTGTGTTGATAATTTCTGTCAATTAAAACCCTAACTGATTGTTTCAATGCTCAAGACAGTAGTTGTAATGATTATTTTCGACAATCACTTTTCGTAATTACGCATACATTTTTTTGATTATCTGAAATGCACACCGGGCTTGAATAGTGTTAAATAGCATTTGCCAGCCCTTTATTTAGGTCAATTCTTTTTAGAAGAAAAAACAAAACAAAAAACACGTTACTGCTGGTGATGCTTCACGCTCGAAGCAGTCCGTGTTGTCGTGTTGTCGGTACAAACTTCGCTCATCCACCGAACCGGGCAACACGCATCGCCCAACACAAGTTTCGAGGTTTTTGTTGCCAAAAGGTGTCACACCGAGGCAGCATTGTCGCTGCCGTCCGCGTTGTGCTGATGTTCCCGCAATCTGACAGGTTTGTTGAACAACAAAGCCAACGACCAACATGTTGCCCGACCGTTGATCACCATGTTGTGTTGATGTCGCCGACGTGTCTCCTCAATTTGACAGGGCCTTTAGAGTGGCAGCCAGTGTGAAGCACTATGTTTCTCTTCAACAGCAAGAATGGTTCCCTCAAAACACTACGACACCCAACAGCCTAAATAAATGTGCCTTTTCGAGTTGTCATAAATGCAAAGATAAAAAAGTGACGGTCGACGTGAGCTCGATGCGACTGTCATAAAAGTCAACCGTCATCACTTGGACGATGATGCATATCTGAAATATTGTCGAGAACAAAGCTAGGCACTTCTATTCTTCGTGATTGCGGAGGCGGTCACTTGCGAATGAGTGTCGTTTGCTTGTCGAGTATATTCTAAATTCAAATACGCTGCGTCACTATGGGATCGCGGTCACAAAATACGCCTCGTCTCTAACATTGGGGCTGTCCAAAATCGCGGACGTTTTATTTCTTCGTTCATCGTATGGCCAGGTCTCGTCCATGAAAGCTTACTCTATCTCTTCCTCTTCTTTTTTTGTTGCGTCACGAAATATCCTCGTTTATATATTTTTTGTAGGGTGTGTTACTTTTAAGCCTGCTTTATAAGACAAGTTCCTGCTTCCTCCTCTGCATACTTGCCTTCTCACCGACCATGAACTCGGAGACGGAATTCATCCCATTCCCATCAATGCTTAGATCGACTTCTTAATTTCCAATGCGTCATCCGAATGGAACCGCCTTCTTTCATCTTTTGTGTTCATACCATCGCTCGATTTATTTACATTTGCGATAACCAATCATTTTTGTTAATCCTTGACTGGTCATGTTTTTAGTCATTTTTTCTTTACTGGTACTGTTTATATTGTATACTTGGTTGTTGTTTTTTTGCCCCTCACCTCTGTGGTGCCATCTGGCACTAAGGGTAATAAAATAAATAAATATAAATAAATGAATAAATAAATAAAATATTAAGAAAATAAAAACAATAAAAAAAAGAGAATGAATAAATAAATAAAAGGCGATGGAACAGTCAACAGAATCATTTTGGCTGTCTTGTGCCTGCTTCGTGATCTATGTATTTATGGTTTCTGTGCATGTCAGAACTATATGTGGTACGTGCTGCTTGTTCCATTCAACCTATCTTGTCATTGTCCTTTTCGGCGTCTTTACTACACGTCAAGGCAAACTCACTGACCCAATTATTCACCCTGCAACTTGCAAAATTGTTGCTCTTAAAAAAGAAATTGCAACGTTGCTGTTAAGATCGCCAGTACCCTATTTTTATGGCGTTCGCCTGCACCCTAAAGCAGGGGTCACACTGCTTATAGTACATCATACACAAGACAGTCTGCAAACAAATTCGAACGCGAGTCACCGTGAGATCCACCCTTAGAATGCCGCTTGGTAATGAGTTCAAGGAGAAACTTGGCACAGGGCAGTTCGAACCACGGATAATGCGGTGACACGTGTTAGCAGACTGTCTTTTGTATGGCTATGTATGAGCAGTGTGACCCCGGCTTTGCCCCGGCTTAAGGTTGAGGTCCCACTGCGGCCATCTTGAAGAAGCTTAAAAATTTGACCCTAGATGGCGACACCGATCCGTATGGCCGACAAACTGTTGTATGGCTCGTGGCAGCGGCGTAGACTTTCCATTTTCCCGGGGGGGCAGGCTGAGAAGTTCCCCGGGGGTGCTGCGCGTTATGTTTTCGCCAGAACTGGAGATTGAAGCTAACGCAAGCACGCTGGGATTCCATTTCCCATGTATTCTGTCAAAAAAGGCAACGTGGGCGTTATTTTGTTTACATACCTACTACTAGAAGCTCGTTACATAGCACGTAAACAGCGTGTCTCGGAAATAATAATAGTAATAATAATAATAATAATAAAGGTTTATTTTCCAATGCCCACAAACAACTTAGCGTTCTATTGTGTGGTGCACAAACATGGGTGAAGTATTATACATTTAAGACAAAATACAAATTATCAAAGACAAACCAACAACAAACGCAAGCAAAAAAAAAAAAAAGATCAAGGCCCGGGCCCGGAGAGCTCTGCCCCCCAGGATCTGAACCAGGGGGCACAGAGCCCCGTTGCCCCCATAGTCTACGCCTATGGCTCGTGGCACCGGTTTTCCGGCTATAGACCCTTTCTTCAAGGGCGCCGCCATCTTGAATTGTCGTCACTTCCAGTATGGGCGAAAACATTGTTTTGCCGTGTCTTAAGCATGAGACTAGAAGCCTAAGCTGAGACTAGAAGCTGCGCCTTCAGCGCGAGCTCGCTGGCTTGCGCAGTGCTTTGGTTGCGCGTGCCTGCGCGTTGACACTTGTGTTAGCAAGGGTAGAAAGCTCGCACTGAAGGCGGAGCTTCTAGTCTCAGCTGAAGGATGAACGGAGTATAGCCCCTGTGGACGTCGTTGCACGTTCGCATTGTGCTCTCGCCCGCGTGACGCGGTGTCAGCGCTGCCCAGTTTGCTCGGTTTCTAAGCAAACAAGCTTGCCCAGCCGGCTGATGTATAATCAGTCAATAAGTCAATCAATCGGTGTTTATTATAGTGTCCAGGAAGAACCAGTCGGTCTTAGTGCTGTCACACTAAAAAAATAAGACACACAACGAAAGACACTCAGATCAGCAAGGGAAATCGAAAACACAAAACAGAGACATCACCAGGTATGAGAGCAAAAAGCAAATACTTGGATCTCGTACTGACGAACATCAACCCTTCAACTGATCAGCCGCTTTCTTGCAAGAAGAAGTGTCAAATAGCGTTTCCGAACTTCCTCCCGCATCTGTTAAAAATATCAAGTGTATCAAAGTAACGTTTATAATATCCAGCCGATCTTTGGATCGGGTTTAAGTGGCTGAAATATCGAGCTATATAAAAAGATGATTGAAGCCGTTTAGGCACACGTGGAACTCTAAGGCTACATCGGACAGAAGGCTGGGAGAGTTAATCGAGCCGTGCAGGGTCTTAAACAAAAACACCAGATCTGCCTTCACCCGACGCTGCTGCAGGTTCAACAAGTTGACGAATGGCGAGTTAGCCGCAACGTTTAAACAAGGAGCACTTTTCTCAAGCGAACGATATTTAAAGATGAAATTAATTTGTTTTGGACTCTCTCGACGGACAAACTGTTAGTTTTAGAAATGCCGTTCCAAAACAACCTAGGCGTACTCTATCTGGGATCTAACTAAGGAACACTGTACAGCCTGAAAAAAGCGGACTGGCATTTTGAATTCCTTCGTTATGCGAGATGCGGCACTCAACGTGCGCAGGGCCAACTAAACCATTCCTGGTAACGTGAGTGTCAAATCTCAGGGTTGACTCTAATAATGATTCTAATAATAATAATATTACGATAAAACTAATAATGATAAGGAATAATAAAAATAATTTTTTTCTTTGATGCCCCAAAACAACGAGTCGGTCAGAATATGGTTGCACAGAAATCGAAACCAAAACACAGTCCAGGTTAATAGTCACATTCGTCAAGAAATGTCATGCAGATTAAGAGCCAAGACGATGCAACTCAAGCTCTCCTTCTAAAAACATCGGATGTTTTTAGAGCGCAGCTCTTAGGTGCCCGTTTCCGGCTCGAGCGGCGTCGCTGTCGCCAGTCGGCGTAACCGCGCGGTGCATTTTGGGTAAATTTCCCGCTAAATTTAGCGGAAAAATTCCCCTGATAATTTTAGCGGAAAAAATTCTCCGCTAAATTTAGCGGAAAGAATTCCCCCGCTAAATTGAGCGGAAAACTTTTCCCGCTAAATTTAGCGGAAAAATTTCCCCGATAAATTTAGTAGAAAAAATTCCCCACTAAATTTAGCGGGAAATTTTCCAAGCTAAATTTAGCTGAAAGTTTTCTCCTAAATGGGAGGCGAGCAGAAGAGGAGGAGGACGTAGCCTCCTCCCCGTACCTTCCCTCCTCCTCCTCAAGAGCTGCGCTCTATTCCGGCGTTACAGGGGATTGTAAACGTTTTTTTGAGTAGCGTAAAGATTAACTCAAGCTTTGCATCCCATCGGAGGACGCCAAGCTGGGTGGCTTTATTTTCTGGTATGAGCTTCTGATCTATGGTGCAGTAATTTCTACATGCTTTTGTGCAAGACATCACGAAGTGAGAAAAGGATCTTGCATCTTGACTTGTTAATTTTTCGTGTATATAAACAAAACAAAAAAATTGTCGGCATAAACGTTTAGCAGAGCTATCTCTTTCAAGATACAACTCGACAAGGAAGTCTGCTGGAAAGGTAGCAACGCTTTGCGATTAACTTACCTGATCAATACGAGAACAGTTGCTAAGCGACTGGATGTTACAAAATACGGCTTCAATGAACAAGAAGTTAGGGCTCAAACTAGCTGGGGATGGTTGAACATATTTTAAAACAAAACGCCTGAGACTGGAGAAAAAAAAATCGGATTTTGTTTGTTGTGTTATTCTTAGTTTTTTTCGCAGTCTCAAGGTTCTGTTTCAAAATACTGTTTCGCGGAAGGCGCTGCATATTGGTTCAATTAAGGGCCTAAGTGAAAGCTGTGCCCACAAACAACTGTACTCCTTGAGGTGCCAACTAAGTTAGGTTGTTCGAGTAGATCGTTCCGATATTTCCGATAAATATACTCCACACTTCGCCGCACCTTTGCGCATGCATACCATGCCGCTATCAATGTGCATTCATGAAATAAAAGAGAACGCAAACGGCAAGGATTTTTTTGTTGCTTTTAAGTTTTTTACTGTTGAAGCGGTCGGGGCCAGAACTGACGTTTCTCCCATCTGTTGGGGATCACAAGTTTGACCGCTCGCTATTTTGTTGCTTTGGAGAGCGAGTGGTCAAACCGCTCGCTTCGGAAGGCGAGCAAATCACGTGCCATACGCACGAACACTGAAAATGGAACCGGCCTGGAGTCCTTTTTTGGAAAGGTCTATAGGCCATAGGGCGTACATTCTTCAGATATTACTACTAGACGAGATTATCACGGCGTTGACGCCACCAAGCGGCCGCGCTCGCAACTAGAATACCTTTGACCCCGTAGAAGAGCCATTGACGTCACGGGCTTGATACGCCCGTGACGCTCGCGGCCACGTCATTTCGTTTCCGTACCTCTCTAAAGGGACACCGACAGGGTATTTATGCTCGCCAAGGTTTTTATTTGTACATGACATATATGGGAGCCCAACTACCCAGAACACAATTTAAAAGTCAAAATTAGATTTTTTGTGTGTGTGTGTTTGAAAACCGCTGATTGAAAACTTACCAGGTCAAGCCGCGCTCACTCTCTTTTACTGTGGTCACGTGCCGTTCTCTGTGGTTTAGACACTCACACCAAATATAATCAAAGTCGTGAATCATCGAAAGCACTAACTTAATATTAAAATAAAGATGTAATACCTATTTTTGTGGTTTCCAAAAGCTGCAAATACGTTAAGTTAAAAAAAAAGAAATTGCACAGAGAACCGGAAGCACTCTGTGCACTCACTGCGTAATTTTCAACGTGGCGTCGTTTCGCGGGAGTCGCGGGATGGGCGGCTGAACGAAGCGGACATGGCGGCGCACGATGGGCGTGGGACCTCTACTTCAGAACTAATGTTCGCGGTACTGGCAAATCTGCCTAGCTTTGAAGAAAAATTGTTTACCGATCGAAACTATTAGGATTTCTTCCGCACGACACGGCCGACCACCAAGCTCATTCGCACGAAGACGTCGCCGAGTCGTCGCCTCTTCTTCTTCTGGCTGAAGTCGTCGCTCGTCTTACGAACACAAATTGGTGAGACCTTGCAAAAAACGGCCACCGTAGAGCAACACGAAGTGCTTGACTTTTGCGTTATAGTTTTTCGTGCGACGTGCGCGATTTTCTGTTTGCCTCCACACAGTAAAAAAAATGAAGGAAAAAAAAAACGCGGTCGGGTGTAGCCACGTGACTTCCGGAAACCCTCCCCTCCTCTACATTTATTCTTCCTCCCGAATGCAGTTTTGGTTCCGGGTTCGAGCAGCCGCGTTTTCTTTTTTTTTTTTAATTATTTATTACTTTATTAAACATATACGTGACGCTGCAGCAAAATATGGATTGGGTAGCCTTCAAACACCATAATAAATCGCCTAACAAAAAAAAAAAAAAGATTAGGGAATTGGCGTTTACACAGCTAATACATTATCCAAAAGACAGTCTCCAGACAGTGATCTGAGGGGTGTTCTTTTTATATGGCGGTCTTGTCGGATTGCTTATACAAAATATATCTTCAACCATGTTGGGGGGAATCGGTGGCCGAGTGGGCTAAAGCGCACACCCAGCTCGACGCGCGTGGAGCGAAAGCTCGCGCTGCAGAACTCAGGGACCCTGGGTTCGAGCCCCACCCCTGCCCGTTTCGATCTGGATGAGCATCGTACCGGCGTGCGTTCGTGTATCACTACTGCGTGGTGCACGTTAAAGACCCCAGGCTAGCGGTTGTACTGCACTGGCTAAATTGCTCATCTACAGCGAGTGACTCGTCGCAACTTTAAATGGCTGACCAACTACACGCTGTATAAATATCCCCACAACTTAATAGACCTATTGCTATATTACCCAAGCATCAAGGAGAATGCAGGGATTGGTGTTCCACGCGCCGCACGTGCTGGCCTCAGCAGTAGTAACTTTTCTAAAGTAAATACCTAAAACAAATGGCATATTGCACGCGCGTTCGTCAACGCTTTATTTTTGTTGTTTACTTCGAATCTTTGATACGGGGTAGGCGTGCGCGTGTGGCGCGCAGAACACCAATCCCTGCATTCTCCTTGATGCTTGGGTAATATAGCAAATGGTCTATAAACTACTTCCATAAAGCCCTGCATGCAACACGGCGCGCGTTGCACTCTGGGAACTAGTTGGCCAGGGAGGAGAGTGCCGTGGTTTCGGTTTCGATCGACACGTCGACAAGAGATTATACACAGAGCGTGGACTATAAACGGCCGTTATTTTATGTTTTCTGGTACCGAGAGCGTCATTTGTGGTGTCTAAACTAACCTAAATGGCCAGACCTCGAAGCTTTAGCACAATCCCGAGACGTATAGCTTGTCTTAACGCACGCTTGTTGTATTTTTGTACTTGAGCCTTTCTGTTAGCGTTTCGAGGTATGTGGACTAGCCAGTGCTGGGAATCTCGACGCTGCGAAGCTCGGGGATCTTGCTTGTGTACGAATCAACAAGCTGTAGACACCATTAAGTATGCATACATCGAGCTCGCGCCTTTACATTAGTTTGGTTGATCAGGAAGTTTGTTTGTTTAGTGCGTCTATAGACGAAATATAACTTTTTGCAATTACTGTTTTTCTTAATACGCCTGAGTACGCGAGGTAAAACTCGGAGGCGCCATTGAAAAGCTCCATTTGAACACACTTCTCATCGCTTATCTGTACTGCCCCGCAGCACTGCACGAATTCGTGAAGTCCCCACCCGCTTGCATTTCACTAATATTCAACATCGCGTATACGCATAAAGTTATCCTGCAATCATATAGGCACATTCGCACATACAAACCGTTTTAAGAAAGCAAAAGTCGAGCACTTCTGTGAAGAATGTCGCACCATTCGGTGGAAGTGCGCCGGACGGGCATGAACCCCGGTGCGCCAAACGAACGAAATTATTCAAAGCGCATTTGACGGTTGCTAATGGCCATAATATTTGTTATGTGTTTGCTTTCTTCCTCACTGAGTATGCCGAGATAATTTCAGACACACCGTTCAGGCACAGATCTTGGGCGTCAGTAAAAGCTCGTCCAAAAAGGCTTAGCGAGGAGTAGGGGACGCTTGTTAGGGCCTCCGTCGTAGCTAGCCGATCTCAGCGTTTGCGAAAACTTAATCTTATATCAGCATAAAATTTGAGTGTGAGATATGTGATGACACGAGGAAGACATCATAGTAACTTTTGTGCAGTAGTGAGGTCGAATTTATTGCGTTTCCTTAAAAGTTAATGCGCCAACGCTGGCTCAACTTTGATACTCCTGTGAGAATGCGGCTTGCTTTTCGCCCAATGAAGTAACAAGAAGCGGACTTTTGGCAAACAAAATATACGTGTAGGGCTCAAGGTGACCAAATTTCAGTTGTAGTTCACTGGTACTAGACGGGATTACTGACACGAGCTCGAAGATGCACTCATGGGGTGAGGTGACTAAGCCACGTCTTACTACGTTTGCATACGAACGCACAATATCCGGTGTTTCGGGAACCAAGGAAAATGCCCCGGTCTTCGTTTTTGTATCGCTCGAGAATGAGTGTATTGTACATTCGTGAAAAGTCAGATAGTCGAAAACGCAAGCAGCGCGTTCGGTCGCGGCGTGATAGCATGAGATGAAGCTGCTCAGTCGAAACCGAAACTGAGTGGCCAACTAGTTCCCAGAGTGCACTGCGTGGTATTTCGCCGCGATGGGGCGCGTCGGTTTTGGAAGAAGTCTATTTTTTTCAACCATGTTCGAAGCATACGTGAATGTGATGACGCAAACACAATTCGAAGATGTTTGAAGCGTGTCCGTAGATAAATTTGTCGCCATGTCTGCAGCGAAGACAGTGTCTTTTGAACGATGTAATATTCACGTGACTGCGGATTTAAGCCTCAGTCATGTTATTATATATAGTAACTACAATAGTACCTTTATTTTTCCAACCTAGAACAACGTTGAAAAGGTGACGAGAGAAAACACCTGCGAATAACATGCTTGTTCCAGGGTGTTATCCCCGGGACAAGCTTATTTACACCCTTTACATGTTTTCGTATGTTCTGAGCCGCCCTTCGGGGTGTCGTTGTCTCATTAGCACGCGTGCAGTTTCCCCTTACCCTGAGCAGCTGCAGCCTGAGCTCCGCGCAGCCCGAGTCCACGATGGCCGCGACCTGGTCGTGGCTCAGAGAGTTGCAGGGAGTCCCGTTCACGCTCACCAGGACGTCGCCCTCGAGCAGCACCTGGTGGGCCTTGCTCTTGCGACGAGTCTGCACACCACAGAACAAAACACAGCGATGGTTGATGTGGCAACATTCCCCCCGGAACCGAAAGATGCTCCCAGTGGTTAAAAAAAATCAGCAGAACCCATCCTTTGGGAATGATTATCTACGTTAATGCGAATAGCATCAAACGGTGCGGAGTTATGCGCGTTCGTCAGGTGGCCGGCACACTCTAGATACGCCAGCCCACTCTTGAGGCGATTCTAAATTTGTTGACACTTTCACAGCCCTGCGCACGATCTCCGCAGCCCAGCACGTGCGTTTGTGTCACTTGGGAAGGCGAGCAAAGCACGCGCCATACGCACAAACACTCAAAATGGTACCGACCAGACTTTCTGGCGTCTCAGCTAGTCTCAACCAACGGTACTCTAAACGGTTGTTTATATCTTTACCATAGGACGCGCTTTACAGCGCTGTCACAGCTACCGGTGCGCGCGCGTTCCATGCACGAGGGCTCATTCCGCTCTCGTGAGGCTGAGCACGGCCGCTACATCACCCTCTCCCGAGCGCGGGAGAGGGTGAGCTAGCGGCCGTGCTCAGCCTCACGAGAGCGGAATGAGCCCTCGTGCATGGAACGCGCGCGCACCGGTAGCTGTGACAGCGCTGTAGCGCGTCCTATGGTAAAGATATAAACAACTGTTTAGAGTGCGTTGAATGACTGCCTTCATAGCTCTGTGGTTAGCGCGTCTGCCTGCTGATCAAAGGGTCAACGGTTCGAATCCCAGCCGGCGCCGGTCTTTTTTATTTATTTATCGACCCGCGGCGTAAGAGGTTAGATAGCCAGATAGATAGATAGATAGATAGACGAAAAGTGCGTGAAGTATCCAAAAGAATGCTATTCGCATTAAAACGACAAGACTCATGTGTGGACATGCGACTACACCTGCCAAACTAAATTTTGGCACTACTTAAGATGATCATAAATTTAAAAGATACCAAATTTATGCCAATTAACAGTGTGATCGTTCCTTTTATTGTAATCTAAATATTGTTTAGCGCTTAAAAATATTTTTTATTTCAACTTGTCTTTTGTGTGTGTGTGTGTGGAAGTCAGGGAGTCGAGCGTAATGAAAACTTATTTAACAACTCACTCAACTGAATCTTTGAACACTGATTACTACGATTCGAGCAAGCGCTAGATTCAGTGCTATAACGAGCGTGGGAGTTAATAAAAAACTAGGTCCTTAATATTGGCATATACGCATATGCTAGTGACTGTCTTCACTTGCTAGTAAGGGGCTGCCCATAGCTGATGACTGTGCTTCACGCTTTGTCGTATTTAGTTATCAATTATTTAGTGGAATTTCTATAGATGGAAGCTAAAGGATCATGTTCCAGGTATGGACGTGTGGCACGAAAATGAGTGGTTTGGATGGAATGCTGATGAAACCGATACGGCGACGAGAAACTTCATTCGCAATGTAATTACTCTCACGGTGTGCCTTTTGAAAGCGTCATGCTGCAGTAAAGGGGTAAGAAACTTGAACCCTCAAAACGTCTTCCTTCTGCGGTGTCGTATTGCCTTCCGGAAGAACAAAACCGATCAATCAGAGTAGAGAAACGACCCAGCGCATCGGAGTTATTTTGGCGACAGTTTTAGGACTTTACCACAAAGCAGAGTTGAAAAACCGGAAGAAAGAACAACAAACATCAGCTTCACAGGAGGCATATATTTTCTTTCACTGATCTTTTGCCAATCTCCTGTTTGGATATGAGCCAAACGTAATAGGGGGTAAACAAAAATCATCTTTGAACAGTGGAAGCTCGGAGAAAATGAGCGCAATTAGCCCTGCAGAAAATACCGGTTGGATTCTCAACAAAACCCTCTGCCAAGATTAAAAAAAAATTAAAGAAAAAGTGGATTTTGTTTTTTTGTTTCGGCCTTTCGGGGCTTTTGAGGAGGGCGCCATTTGGTCACACAGAAAGTTTAAGTAGCATTTTCGCAGAGACGGCGCGTCTGCCGTGAGCACATGCTTCAATTCCTGCTTCGCCGCTTCAAAGTCAAGGCGTGAACATCCTGTGCCAACGCAGCAATAAAAGATTGATTAAAAAGTGTCCGTAAAATAAATCTTTTCCCCCCCAAGGACCGCGTAATACCGACACCATTTCTTGGTCCACCTCGCTGCGCTATTCATCACTTTATCTGCTTTCCTTGACCTAGGGATTGCTACGCTCTAAATAACTAAGTAGAACGCTAAAAGAAAAAAAAATTGCAAGACTAAAAAGAATTGAAAATTAGCGTAAAACACGTAGATCCTTGAGGCTTTAAAAATAAGAAAAGCAAGGATAGAGTACTTTATGCTAAATTGTGGTGAAAAGCAGAAAAGATGCAAACTGGATTGAGAAACAAAAAAATGCTCACACTCAATGACGCATCCGAGAAAAGTAATAGAAAAGTAATTTGCAACGAAACGAGTGAAGTAAACGACGACTTTTTAACGAAAGTAATTAGTAATGGTAATCCATTATATTTAGGACCAAGTAACTTATAATCGTGATCCGTTACATTCACCCAGTAACGGGCACGTGCTTGCATAAAAACAGGAGGGAGCCCGCTAAGTGTCAATGCTGTCCCTCTTAAGCTTGTACTTCCGCTTTTCATTCGAAACAAGTGGAACGTCGTCCAGCAATGATTCCGCGCTCAACCTAGACTTATTTGACACGGAAGACCTCCGAAAATTATACCCCTTTCAGCTAAGAGGGGCCTTTTTTTCTTTCTTGAAGTGGTCAAAGGAAAGAGCTTACATTTAACAACAATCAAATGAACTTTTGGTGCTATGAATTACACTGGGGTGACCTTTAAATGACTTGACCGGTATAGTTCTCTGACGAAGACCAAAAAGAGTCCAATAATCGCTGCTGACGGAAAAAATTACCAGGGCAGAGTAAAGGCCTTGACCTGAAACGGTCACCTATACTAAGTGACATCCTGCAGCGTCGCAGCGTAGGTCGACGTCTATAGACCAGTTTTGTGTGACGGTTGCCATGTTGAAGTATGACGTGGTTGGGTTGGGTGACAAAAACTAAATTAAATAGTTTAAGCAAATAGAATAAAAAAGTATAGACAAGAAAAAAAAAGAACTATTGGCACGAACTTCTTGAATTCTACTGCCTTCCAATCTGCCAATGAAGTGATTTACTATTTTGCTCCAAACTTATAACTACGTCAAAAATCAACATGGCAACCGCCAAACACAAACACAAAACAATACAACAAAACGGTATAAAGGCAGTTTTTATGGCCTCATGTTTTACTACCGTGCCGTTTCGTAGACTACAAAGGTTAGAAATTTCAGAAGATCGTTCCGTTAGCTCCCGTAACGATACCAGATAACGGTATAATGCATGCACAAAATACGCCAGTGAAATATCGGGTATCGTGGTTGGAGTCATCGCAACGATCTACCAAAACTCCCTATTGACAAAGAAATAAAAACAAAAAAACACAAAAAAGACAAATGAACAGGGCAAAGACATATCTTTTTGTCGCTTTTCTTTAAACCCTGTAACTTTCCAGCTCCAATAGACCATTCCGGAAATACGCAGCGCCTCCCATCGTCTTTTTGACGCACTACAACTATCCGATGTCCGGAGCGTGTATGAGTACTCATGAATAGTAGGAGCGGTTCATGTTCGTTTAGCAATCGCGATTTCAGAAAGAAAGGAGGACTACAAAGCAAATACCGCTGACTTATATAACAACGTCAAGAATTTATGAGTAGACGTTTTGTCTCTATGCGGGAGATATCATCAGTGCATCCTAGGAACAACCCAAACGCTTGCTTTGTCCTCTTCATCCGTAGTGCTGGTACCGACGACTTCTTCTTCGTCCATGGCATATGGGAGACATCATCATTACGGCCCTCGTTTCAGCTTCTTTTTCGTCCGTAGTAGATGTGATGTTAAATGATGACTCTAAGTTATTTCAGGATGTCAGTGTACACTTCGGGCAGGGGGCCGCGGTTAGAATTACAGGCGGATGGGTCGCTACGAATGCACCATGATTCCAGACATCTTCTGGTGCTCCACCGTTGTTCACGTGGCAGGGTCACAGCGTTCGTGAAGTCAAAAGTGTGACCAGTCATCCAACAATGATCCACCAGTTCAGTTTTTGATCTTGTGGCATGTGTTGCCTCCTCCACCCCTCTTCTGTGCTCTTTGAGGCGGGTACTCTGCTTTCGGCCGGTTTCTCCGATGTAACACTGGTCACAGTCCTGACAGTTCACTTTATATACAATACCACTTTGCGGCTCAGGAAGGGTGGTATGCTTTGGCTTAAAAATGAGGTCACGTAATTTTATATGGGGTTTGAAAGTTGTTCGTATTCCTAATGGGAAGAGGGACCGGCGAATAGACTCTGAGACACCTTTTACGCAAGGAATGGTCACCACACCTGCTTTGTAATTATTAGTCACTTTTGTCCTTCCTTGCTTCATCTGTTTGCGCGCGTTTTCAATAAAACCTTGTGAATACTCGAGCCTCAAAAAAGGATCCAACAACAATCTAAACTTCCGATGCGCGTAAATCTAAATTTGGAGGAAAATGTACTGATCGGCTAATTAAAGTTCTTACAACAGCTCGCTTATGTACCAGAGGGTGGTGAGAATCGAAGCTCAAGTAGGTACAGGTATCGCAAGGTTTATTTATGATACACGGTGGTTTCAATACGACCAGTGTCACTTCGGAAAACAGTTACGTCCAGAGAAAGTAGCGTATTATTTTGTTCTACTTCTTGCGTGAACTGTATGGGTGGTTCAATGCCGTTTGGGGTTGCATGGAAGTCGTTGACGTGATCTTCAATCAAAATAACGAAAGTATCATCTACATAACGTCGATAGAATTTGTACAGGGCATACTTTTACTTCTAACGCGGTTTGCTCTATGTTTTCCATCGCGAGATTAGCCAAGATCACAGATACCGGACTACCCATTGGACACCTTCAATCTGACGATAGAAAGAAGAAAGAAAGACTTGATTAAGCAGGACGAGAACAAAACAGGGCGTGTATCGGCTCTGCGGCGTGTTCGTTGTTTTCTTTGTGTTCTGAACTCGCTATCGTAAGAGGGAGAGGGAACTGCGCCGTACATCGGAACGGCCCCAGAATGCCCCGCACCTCGCAATGCAATGCTGGGGTTGACGAGGGCGTCTGGCGGGAGTTTACGGAACGGTATATATTCGTCGAGTATACCTAGTGATCCGTGCCTGGTGTGGAAGAAAGTGAACTCATTGGAAATCCCTTTTTTCTTTTCTTTGTGGAGCGCGGTCATTTTTGATGAACTGCGGCACCGACTGCGCGGTGCCGTTTCGAGTCGCAACGACCCGGGTGGGTCCGGAGAGCGTCGGTCCTCTGACGCGGCAGAACAAAGCGAGCGCGGCGTCCTGGACCGGAGCCAGCGGCTTTTTCTGGTCGCGTCCTTCCCGGACCCGGCGCGCCACGTCGGGCAAAGCGTAGTCGACGAGCCCACGCAGCACTGTCTCTTCGCTCGCCTTTCTCTTTAGATGAACGTCTCGAGGAGCCTTAGCTCGGGGCTGCCAGAGTCTGCGTGAATCTTTTCTCGCACGTGCGGCACCCCGAATCAAGATTTGGTTAAAAACTACCATCTCTCTTGCGTCGTCCCACTTACCCTGTGAGTGTTTACGACCGGGTGCCTCATGACTTCTTGGGATCTCTTACGACGAGTAGAGCGCCTAGACTGTAGAGAGGGTCCAACTCGAACCATGGAGAGCGTTTGCAATTTAATGGCGAACGTGGCGAGGATAAAAGCAGGCGGAAAGGCGGAGGCGTTTGCAGACGATCAACGCTTTCGTCACCTCCTCGCAGTTCGTATTGCAAATGAATAAACCACGTGACCCCAATCGAGGAAAATCTCTGTGATACAGACTCTTTTACGACGAGAGCAGGCGCCATCTGGACGAGAGTGCGAGGAACTCTAGACGAGAGAACACACAGGCGCCATCTGCTCATACACCACGCGCGCGCTTAGCTTGAGTGGTGACATCTCGGCCATTTTTCCGCCCACTCGTTTTTTTTTATGCCATTTTGAAGTGCGCGCTATCTGGTGTCGCACAGCTCGAGCGCGCAGCTTTGGCTAATGGATAGACGCCATTTTACCGCCCAAGTCACGCACCGAGTGCGCTAGAGCGTCACGCGCTGGCACATTCTGGAGGCAACAATGGATGTCTTCACCTCTGAGACAGACAGACATGTGAGGCACCCTAGACGAGGGCAGGACGAGAGAACACACAGGCGCCATCTGCTGGGTAGCCGTGGACTTGGCATTCCTGTATATTTTCTACAATTTTTTTCAATTATCAATATATTTTTTTTTTGGCTCGAAAATCTTATAGCTGTTCTTATAAACGACCATTTTTTATAGATAGTACATACATTCGATCTCAAAATTACTGCAAAACCCAACGAAATGCAGTTCCTGGGACTCACGGCGCGGGCGTGCCAGTAAGAGATCACCACAACTCGGTCGCCAGCAAACGCAAGTGTGTGAACAAGGCTTTGCTGTTCGCTTTTTACAACAAAAAACAAAGTGTTTAGGGCCGTTTTCGCTTCCTTGCCCACACAGATCTTTCTCCTTTCTTCTTTCTCCTGAGATCGGTATCTTGCGAAAACTTGTATCGTTCCTTATCACTTTGTAGCTAAAACTGACTAAGGGCTCCCCTTCGAAGGGTCTTGAGGCATATGTATTCGTAATTAAACTTTCGACGTTTGTTTATTCCTGAGTGACTTCTAGTTACAGGCAAACGCCTTTGGCTTGCTTACAATATATATACACCGGGTATTGCACGTAACTTGAACAAAAGGGTTAAACATACTTTGGTGCATTTTTAGGAAAGAAACCAAACGAATAAGTTTGTTAATTGTTTGGAACAACTCAGGCTATTTTTTTTTGTATTTTGCCCAATTAACTAGTTAAATAAAATAATTACTGAACTTTTTGAAGTTTTCAATTTTTAGAGCAAAGTTCCAATGAAAAAGTTGTAGAGTGTCTTCAGAAACATCCAATTCAGTGGTTTTACCAAGAAACCTCTAACACGGTTTGTTTTTCCGAAATCTTCGACAAAAAAGTGACCAAGTTATGAAAAAACAAATGAAAAAAAAAGCGCGAATTTGTCAACAGCGTTTAGTCGACAGTGCTCTATTCAGCATGCCGGCATAGTTTATTCAAGCCATGAGAAGCTGTCAGCGTTGGAATACAAGGTGCACATGCGCAAAAGTCATACACTTTTTTTCTCACGGATTCGCCCGAACGTGTTCCTGATGCTCATAAAAAAAAGTGTTAAGGTTTCTTGATAAAACCACTGAATGAATTGGATGTTTCTGTGGACATGCTCTACAACTTTGTGGTTGAATCCTTCGCTCTAAAATTGAGATATTTCGAAATTTACTTATTTAATCTGGATTATTCGAATTGGTTTGGCGAAATACAAAAACAAAATAGCCTGACTTGCTCCAGACAGTGCACAAGCTTATCTCGTTTAGTTTCGTCTTCCCACAAAATACACCAAAATGTTTTTAAACCTCTGGCTCGAGTTACGTGGAACCGGCGGAACGTTGAATGCACATAGCCTGCGGTGGACAGTGATCCTATTGTGCTTTTTAAAGCAGACATAAAGTTTGGCGCAAAGAAGGCGTCGTTCGAAAACGGTCCTTCTCCGTTGCCCTCCAAAGACTTCCTTAAACCCGAGTCACACTGCTTACACATCGTACGAAAGACAGTCTGTCTTAACAGATTCGAACCCGAGTCCCCGCGAGATCCGTGCTCCGATATTCCGCGTGGCACTGAGTTCAAAGAGGAAACTTGGCACCACGGCGATCGAACCACGGATACTGCGGTGACTCACGTTTGCAGACCGTCTTTGTATGATGTATAGACCCGTTGCTCTGGGGCAGTGGGCGCGAGCGCGTTCGCAAGACGCGACCATGTTATGATGGCTGCCCCATTCAGGTGGCTCTGTAGCATTCGATTTTGCACGTGCCACGTTCGAATACAAGCATCTGTCAGCATCTGTAGATTCGCGAAAACAAAACTTCTAAAAAAATTAAAGAAAAAAATTCTGCAGTCTCGCGGTTGCAGCGTTCCATTAAACATTCCTTTCAGCTTTAATATTTGCATTGCATTTCTTTCATGCTTCCGCGAGCACGTACGTTTCACTTTACGTGATAGCGAAGCCAAAGCTACTTGCAAAAGCACGTTCCCCCGAACGATGCTCGCACTGCACGAGCGCACGTGCTTGGCAGGGACACTGAAAGCTCGAGAACCCTCTTGTAGCCTCTGTGGCACTTATAATGAAACGGACATAAAAAACTTTAGTAGGGACGCGTAATGATGCAAAGGCGAGCCAAATATTCTATTTTGCTCGCTTGGAGCGCTGCTCAAAACTTGAGAACTACGGGCCAATGAGCGGTGTGACCCCGGCTTTAGACGCTTTACCGGTGGTGGCGCCGCTGGGAACGCCATCCTAACACCATCCCGAAGCCCCTACACTATCCACCCATGTTTCACCCATCCCGTATCCAACCATATACCGGCTCGCGTGCAGGCAGCAGAGAAGAACCGTTTTCGAACGACGCTTTTCTCTGTGGAGCTTGTCAACTGATATATTGTCACGAATGACAAATGATGAGGCAGAGAATAACTAAAGGAACTAAACGTTTAATGAGGGCGAACTTGTGCCCAAAAATAAAGAAGGAAACAAAAGATAACAGCAGAGCGTCGCGGGCGTCGAAATCGGCGAAAGAGCAGAATCGAACGCTGGGGCGAAACTGACTCCGGGTTGCCACGCGGAGCCCCTTTTGTACCCGCGTGGGCTTCTGGAACATGCGGCGTAGAAGGTTCGGTGTGTGGAACATTCTAACCTCGAATCAGCAAGACGGTTCTCGAATTCACCAGAACATCACATTACAGCATTATCAAAAATGTGTAGACGCGGCCAGGAATCGAACCCTGGCCTTCTGCGTAGAAGGCAAGCGCGATAACCGTTAGGCCACGGGCGCGCTGCCTACTTGGTCAGCTGCGCCCGCGGCAACTGTCTAAAAAGCGTTGGATCAAGAAACCTTGCATTTTTTTAATAGAAAAACAAATAGAGAAGAGGAAGACACAAAAGGTTAACCCCCGTTTAATCTAATAGCACCATAGCTCGACGTTGTTTTGACGTCACCGCAACCCCTGCAAAGAAGCAGACGAACTTGCGCTCCGCATCAGCATCGCCGACAGCGTGTCACGCAGCGCCCCACAACGAACGCGACTCTAGCACGCGGCGTCGCCAACACCAGAGCCTGCTATATACTGACAAAGCCTGGCAGATCGCCACGAGAAGCGGCCATCGAAATGGAAAAGGTGGAGCGGCAGACAACGGTTCAGAAGGGAGCCACGTGACTGGCGCCCCGCTGCGGCGAGACGTCGATGCATACTTTTCCCGAGCGAACAAGTGTGTTTCGGGTCCTCGCCGCTGCAAAAGCTGGGCTCTGACGTCCAGGTTCCCCTCAAGCTCTCTATCCTGAGAAAAGTGACGCCATTCATTGTAGTGGAAATGGGAAGAACATGGCGTCTGCAATCTAGCCTCAGTGCTGCGCTGTGCCACCATGATCTTCCCAGGGGCTAGCACGCCGCACGTGCCTCAAGCATCGACGCGCCTTGCGCTACTTTTAAAACATGAAGGGGCTTTAGATTATTAATTTATTAACACGCACACCACGAACCGAGGCTCTGTTAACACATTTAATATCCTGTGCTGTTTATACACCTGCAAATTGTATTGCAGCAATGAAGCTCAAATAATTTTCACTCCCAGTGATATTTTTTTTATGCCAAATGTGTCTTAAATGTGGGAAGTTGAACACAAAAATCGACCGTAGCAGAACGCAATGCACCAAATGTAAATAAGAAAGAGTAAATATTTTTCGGGTTATTGTTTCCTTTCAACGCTTACTTTTATCAACATGGTCGTACACAAATTTGTAACATTATGTTCTTTTTAGACCGTTGTGAGTTGAAGGCTTTTTGCCTTGTGTCTTCACTAAAAAACAAGAAAAAAACAGAAAAAACAAACTGCAACCCTTTTTTATTGACACAGCGATTTGAAAATAGTAGGGAGTTTTAGAATAACGTACGCAATTTTAGCGCACGCTAGCGCTAAATTTAGCGCTTGTATTAGCGCACGCGACGCGAGAGAGTTTTAGATTAGCGTTTCTCCGTCGCGACCAGGGTGTAAGATAGACAGGTGGGGAAACGGCCCATAGAGGCCTACTCGCAGCGCCGTGACCGGATTGTGTACTCGTCTGCTTGCGGGTACCCTCGATTTGCGACAGATGGCGCTGCGGCGAGAAGAAAAAAAATCTCCGTCAGTTTAGCCGGTCGCCACCGGTCGCCCCACTTGTGCGGCCACCCGGAGTAAGAGTTCGCGGTGCTCCACATAGATGGCGCCACAGGAAAAGAGAAACCCGGGGGGTACACAATCGGGTCGCTCATTTGGCTCTCGTTTCCCCACCTGTCTATCTTACACCCTGGTCGCGACGCAAAAGCCCAAGCATCTCGCGCTTGCGACGCCACCAAGATACAGTCACAATTTTTATTTCACACACGAAATGGTGTAACTTATAGAAAAAAAAACAAGATTTTTAGTCCGAGTACCTTTTCAAATTTGTTTAAACATGAAAATGCGACGCGAGCGGTTGACCGGTCGTGTCCGCTTGCGTCGCCTCGGCAAGAGAGGTCTGTGTACTGACCTTCGCACACCGTACCTTCGCCGAGAAATGTTCGCGCGTCACAAGCATCAAGTTGCCGGTGATCGTTGCCAAGCCGAGTACGATGTTGTCCCGTATTGAAAATCGCAGTCGCGAGGATGCCGCCGACGTCGCACTCACGACGCCGCCAAAGCGGCCGCACGCCGCAGCCATGGTCCTGGGAG
>JAZHYW010008194.1:0-69234 GCA_037355805.1 Ixodes ricinus | reverse complement strand
CTTTATAGTTAATATTTTACAACTCTCTCCCCTCTTCGATGTACTTACCTTGAGGGTATTTGAAATAAATAAATAAATAAATAAATATGCTAATCAATAATCCCAAACAATTTTGGAATGTAATGAATCTCAGTGTTAAGGGTTCCTTTCCCTTAAAAATGAATCGGGTGAAATAATTTCCGATTCATTGTGTTCGACTATTCTCAATGACATGTTTTCTAGTGTATTTAACGATGTTACTGGTGCATTTTGTTCATCATATCTTTCATATGACTTTTTCCCATGAATCCAATTGCCATTGATGTGAATGACATTTTAAAAATATAGAGTCAACCAAACAGTTATCGTCGTCTGGTATTGAGAATATTAATTCAAAGTTTCTAAAGAATACGAAAGAATATACATCAATCATTTTGTCTAAACTGTTCGAGCAATCTCTTTCACTAAGTCAGCTTTCAGACGACTGAAAACTAGAAGGGTTATTCCACTACACAAGACTGGAGACAAACATTTCCCTTCCAACTTTAGGCCCATTTCACTCACAAGTATTTTATGCAAACAATGGAACTTATAATTTATTCTAGTCTGGTTAAGTATCTTGAATCTAATTCATTCTTAGACGTTAATCAACACGGTTTTAGGAAAACCTTTTCATGCGAGACACAGCTTGTAAGACTAACAAATTATTTCCATCAGGTTCTAGATCGTGGTTCACGGATTGATAGTGTTTTTCTGGACTTCTCCAAGGCGTTTGACAGGGTCTCTCATTAACTTCTTCTTTTTAAGCTTCACAAACATAACATTGAACATCTTGTTCTTTCGTGGATTCGCTAATTTCTGACTAATCGCTCACAGTTTGTAAATTGTAATATTACCGACTCGTTGAAAGTTTCAGTAACGTCCGGAGTACTTCAGGGATCTGTGCTTGGCCTTCTTCTCTTTCTCATTTACATTAATGACTTACCATTGAATTTCAACTCTTCTATTTGTTTATTTGCAGATGAGTGTGTTGTATACCGCGAAATTGTTAACAGTTCTGACATCTTACTTCTTCAAAATGATCTCGATTCCAAATCAAGTTGGTGTGACACTTGGCACATGTCATTAAATGTTGACAAATGTAAACACATAATAATTGCCAGGCGAGTTAAGGATCCTCCACCCTGTATCCTTAATGTTATGACTTTCGAGCAGGTTGACACTTACACATATCCGGGCGTTCACATCACATCAAACCTCACAAGGGAATCACATGTTCACCACGTCATTTACAATGCCAACCGCATGCTTGGTTATCCAAAACGTAAACTTTCTGCAGACTTCTTCGACTTTGAAACTCTTTTTCTATAAAACACTAGTCCGGCCAAAACTTGAGTACGCTTCCGCTGTTTGGGATCCTAACACTGAGAGCCTCGTCGGCGCCTTGGAAGCAGTCCAGAATAGATCTGTGCGTTTCATTATTTCTAACTACCATCGTGCATCAAGCGTAACCTCTATGAAAAAATGCCTCTCCTTGCCAACAATTTCTTTACACCGAAAGTTATGTCGGTTAAGTTTATTTCAGAAAATATTTTTCAGAACCCAATCCTTAAGACTGAACTCTTACTGGAGCCATCCTACATATCATCACGCAATGATCACATACATAAAGTCGAAATTCGACAGTGCCACACTAATACCTTCTACAGATCATTCACACCTCGTACGTCTGCTGACTGGAAAAACCTTTCCACATCCATCGCCACGATTGTTAATCTTGTTCATTTTAAAAGTGCTGTATCCATACAACTAGAACTTGATTCGTGATTTGAGTGTCCTATTAACTTGTACGTTATAATCCCACCCCTTCTTTAATGCCTTTGGGCCCTGAGGGTACCAATAAATAAAGTGAAATTAAAAAGTGTATCAACGCCAGGGTGCAGGCCAGCACACGTTTCAATGATTTTTGACAACACAGTTGTTCACTGCACATTAGTGTGATCAAACTAACTATCTGCACCGTATATACGTATATTGCCGCGTGCATGACCGAGAGGGAAAGCTTTCCCCTTCGCGCCGCACCTCCAACCGAAATGTCGCGGATGGAAAAGGCTCGACAAGCGTAAGCTGGAAATAAAAGTTTAATCGGCAAACTTGTGCCAGAAACAAAAGAAAGAATGCGTCAAACAGCAGCAGTGTACGTCGCGGCGTCGGCGAGACAGCTCGCTGGAGCGAGAGTGAATGTGCCTCTTCGTCCAGAGAATCTGAGTGAGTCGGCAAAGTTCACGCTCGACTCCTTATCTAGTGCACTTGGCCTCTCGAACATTCGACCTAGAAAGTTTCAGATTGGATAGCAAGGTCATTCGGGCCTCCTTATCTTTTACAACCGGGGTAAGAGTAAACAAGAATCTTCCAGGTGAAAGAAGAAACGTTCCTTCTCGGTCATACACGCGGCAATACAACTGAACCGATGTTTTTATCCAGCTCCTTCTCTATTTGGTGTCTTAGTTAAGACTAAAGAATCAGTAGGAGTTTTTCTCAGTGTGATGTTTAGAAGCAGGTACGAAACACACACCCATATTACGAGCCTGTAAAACGAAGTTGGGGGTCTCGAACCGCTCATGTTACAGTCCAGATAATTGCTCCTTCATTACAACGCACGTCAACTGCAAAATAAAAAAGGGCGGGCCGACATTGCTTTGATCTCATGTTTTAAACAGAGTTTTTTCTCGCTGTAATTTTAGCAGATCCGCACGGGTGTGATAATTTTGTCAGACCATATCGCATCACACGCAAATACAATTTGTTTTTGTACACCTGAGTTGTCTTAGGCCTGCAATATTCCCAATAATTACATAATCAAATCGTATACTTATGCAAACGATTCAAAATGATGCAGACGACACACTTCCGTCATCCTGTGTGCGTTCGTCATGGTTTGTCGTCTGCAGCAGGCATATCGAGACGTCTCGAGGACCGGAAGTGGCCGCCGCGATTATTTCAGAAAGAGCCGATTCTCGGTGAACTTCTGTCGTGTTAAGTGTGAAATCGACGCCCCCTACGTCTATTCGTTTTAGACGCTTGAATTCCACATCATATTTGAGCGATAGCTCTACCAGCTGGCACCTGCGTTATGAGAAGAGGTTTCAACGATGTCTTACATATAGCCGCTTTTGTCGATGAAAAGGTGGCGCCTCCCTCCCATCACCGCGATCACGAAGCCTCACGTCTACTTCGAAATACTATTAATACTTGTCTTCCACCTGAAGAACAGAATGCACTCTATAACCTACTAGGTTTCTTTCATGGATGTGTCTGATCTCAATTATCCTGACTTAGGTCACACTTCCGATGTAAGACATAGAGGCTACGCTGGCGATCATATGTCCCTACGTAGTCACCCTTATTCTGTGTCTTCCTCTGAATGCGGGATTATACAAAAACACATAACCAAGATGTTGCGGGAAAACGTAATTAAGAAATCTTCAATCCCATGGTCTTCCCGTGTAGTGCTAGTCAAGGACAGATATGGTCCATCACGATTATGCGTCGATTACAGGCGTCGAAACAAAATAACAAAACAAGACGTTTACCCTTTACCCCGAATAGACGATTCTCTCGATCCTTTACACGATGCTAACTTTTTCTCCTGCGAAGACATGCATTCCGGATACTGGCAAATCAATGTAGATAAAAAAAAGAATAAATAGCTCTCGTAACTCCCAACCGTGTTTACCAATCTTGTGTAATGTCATTCGGCCTAGCTGTGTAATGCGCCGGCCATATTTGAGCGCATGATGGACACTTTACTTCGCAGTTTGCGCTGAACAGCATATTTATGCTATCTTGAGAATGTTCTAGTGTTGGCATATACCTTTTACAAACATCTCTGCCGCCTCAGATCGGTCTTGAAATGCCTTCGTAAAGCAGGTCTAGAGCTTAACTCTAAGAAATGAGCCTTCGGAAATACGGAAATCAAAATCCTTGGCCATGGGGTCAGCCGTCAGGGAATATGCCCCGATACAGAAAGCTCCTAGCTCTCACGTTTTCCTCCCCCTACAAATATAAAAGCTTTTAGCTCTTTCCTCGGTTTCTGTTCTTATTTTCGACGTCTGCTTTGGGGCTTTGCTAATTTACCCGAACCCCTCCAGTGCATCCTCAAAAAGAATCTTCCTTGCGTGTGGTCCTTAAGCCAAGAACAGGCGTTTCTTTTCCTTATGGCGGCACTAACAACAAAGACTGTTTTGGCTCACCTTGATCCGCCTCGTGAGGTTAAGATTAACACAGATAATAGTGGCTATCCCTCGGTGCCGTCCTCATTCAAACGTGTGACTCAAAGAAACATGCTGTTTCATACGCCAGCCGGGCGTTATCGAAATCTGAAATCAGTTACGGAATTACAGAGACGGAATGACTTGCCGTAATTTGGGCAATACAAACATTTCGGCCATACATATTTGGGCAACCATCTAAGGTTATCACTAAACACCACGCCTTGTGCTGGCTTTCAAATCTAAAAGACCCTTTTGGAAGACTCGAACCAATGGCTCTAAAGCTACAGGAGTACAACGTTTCTATATTTTATAAATCTGGCAAAAAGCACGATGCACCAGATTGTTTGTCGAGAAATCCCGTGTCTACGGCTCCTGCAACACATCATAATCCACTAATCGCAGCGATCTCCTTGTCATCCAACAGCGAAGAGATACCCACATACAACAGGTCTTGAAATGTCTCAGGAAAGCGTCTTCTTAAACGCCAAAAACAGTGTTTGAGCAGTCTTATACGCTGAAAGACGGTATACTGTATCGTTGTAACTATAACCCCGAGGGGTCAGCATTACTATTTGTTGTTCAAAAACACATCCGGGCGAATAATTTACGTGTTTTATATAAGGACCCTATAGCTGGACATATGAGAATTTTTAAAGACGTACATGCGTGTTCGAACTACATTTTACTGGGAGGAAATGTACCGTAACATTTTCAAGAGTGCCACAACCTGTCTACAATGTCAGCAATGTAAAAAACCAACCAATACGCCAGCTGGACTTCTGCAACCTCTTACACCTCCCTTTATCAATTTTAACGAGTTGGGATCAATCTCCTGGGACCACTTCCGGCCACTCAAGCTGGTCACCGTTGGATTATTGTGGCGATGGATCAGTTGTCTCGTTATGCAGAGACTTCTGCTCTCCGCTCTGCAGACGCTGAAGACGTTGCTGTTTTTTTAAACAAGTAATTATCCGCCACTACCCTCCCAGGCACCTTATCAGCGACCGTAGAACAGTCTTCCTATTCCCCGCAATTCGGGAGCTTGTACGTTTCGGCCAAACTGTACAGAGTCCAACCACAGTGTATCATTCGAAGACGAACGGCATGGTTAAACGTTTCAATGGGACAATCGTTGGTATGTTTCAATGTACGTACAGTCAGACCACCTTCAATGGGATTATCTGTTCCTTTCGTCACATACGTGTATAACAGTGAAGTCCAAGATACCCACGGCTATTCTCCATTTTTCCTTCTTCACCATCACGCTGCAAAGACTCTTCTCGAACCCTTCTGCAATATACTGCTACCGAACAAAAACTCCAACCTCTAGTGGCACAACTCGTCTGCCGCGCAGAAGAAGCTCGTCAACTAGCACGATTACGGACAGCCTCCTCTCAACAGCGCCAACGTCAACGCAATGATCAGAGCCATCGACGATATCTGCACGCAAATGGAAGGATCCATGAGTGAAACACGCACCTGGAACCTTTTAAGGCGCCTCCTAGACCTTCATAGACAACTACCAAGGAGCCGTACAGGGCCTGCTGAGCGAACTCCGAGCATGCCACATAGATGCTAGCCCCAGCTTCCCGCCGCAGGAATACCCCGTGCATCCGAACCCGAAGATAGACAGCCCCTGTATGGTGGCCGAAATCAGGAGTGCCGCCCTGCGGGTCCGGACTAAATCGGCACCGGGACCGGACGGCATCACCATCAAAATGTTTAGGAACTTGGACGAAAGCTCCCTACGGGCCCTCACAAATTACATCACACGACATATGGAGCACAGGGCGCGTGCCAAACTAATGGAAAGAAGCTAAGATTATCTTCCTCCCTAAACCAAATAAACCCCTGGAGCCGGGCAAACTTCACCCAATACCTCTAACATCATGCCTAGGAAAGTTAATGGAGCACGTGGTGCTGGCCCGGCTCACGCATTGGCGGACGACAAGGCCCTCTTTTCGGACACCATGTACGGTTTCCGAAAAGGCCTCTCAAAGCAGGACGTCCTCCTCAGACTATATAACGACATACTCGCCGCCTTCCCCCTCCCTACACGACACCAGGGGGGTGCTGGGGCTGGACTTTGCAAAAGCTTTCGACAGCGTAGCACACGCAGAAATCCTTAATGGACTGGCGAAAATGAACGTAGGCAAGAACGCGTTCAGATACATCCAGGATTTCATTACTATCCAAACGGTTTGAATCAGTATAGGCGACACCCTGTCACCACCAATACGGACCGGAGGAAAGGGCTCACCGCAAGGTGCGGGCCTCTCTCCAAAAAGGGGAGAGATGGTGACACACAAGACAACCTGCAGGAAGCCGTTAGGGTAATAGAGAAACACGCAGCAGACTGCAGACTGCAATGCTCCCCTCAGAAATCGGAACTCCTTTTGCTATACCGCGACAAGCACCAACCGAAGGGCCCTCAAAGAATCAAGCTCCTCACTAAATCATGGGAAACCATTCCAGAGGTGGACACGATAAAAGTGCTCGGGCTACTCATCCAAAGGGACGGAGAGGATACGGAGTTCGTCCGCAAATTTGGAAGGCAGGCGGAACAAGTAGCCAGACTGTTGACAAAGGTGGCCTAAAGACACAGGGGCCTCTCGGAAAGACATCTCTGCAGGCTAATACGAGCCTTTATAGTCTCTAGATTGGTATACGAAACTCCATACCTTACACTCCTGACAAAGGAAGAGGAACGCCTAAATGCACACCTCAGATCCCTCTTTAAACAAGCGGTGGAGCTACCCAAGTCAGTGCCCAATCAGCGGCTACTAGAAATGGGACTGCACAACTCAATCCGAGATCTAGCAGAAGCCACACGGACAGCCCATGAATCAAGACTCACCCAGACGTGGGCAAGAATGGAGACCCCTAGGGGGATCGGGTACCACTGCGAAAGTACAGAACAAGAGGCAAGAGTACCGGAGTGCTTCCGGAACCTGCTCCACTTTACGTACCACGCCACATGGGCGTAGGAAGCGAGGAGCGCCGAACTCGCAGAGTCAGGGTGCTGCAACAGGCGTGAGGCAACAAACCCAACGTATGGTATCTGGAGCCTCACCGTACCCACAAGAGAGGCCACACGTGATAGTGGCCATAGCACCAAAACGAAGGAGTGGCAGTCACTGCCTCGGTGAGAACCCCGAACACGAGAAAAGCCGAGGAGTGCGCCATCGCGCTCGCCATAAATGAGATAAGACGCAGCGGGAGGGACGGGGCAATCATCTCGGACTCCCAGGACGTCATAAGACGATTGGAATAGGGGACACTTGCAAACACCGCCTTTAGACTACTAACGTCTAACCCCACTAAAGGGGAAAACGCGATCCGATGGACACCAGCCCATGCGGGCCTAGAGATAAACAAGCGCGCCGACAGTCTCGCCCGCGAATTAACCACTTACACAGACACCACACAGACCTTCAATCCCTGATCCTACTGACAGGCTACAGGAACATTCTAAGTCACTACCGCGCGGATAGGGACAGATATCTGGAATCAGACAAGACACTCACAAGGCATCAGGCAGTGTTATGATATGTGCTGTGTCATGTTTTATGCTTCTTTTTTATCAAAGCAAGTTATTTGTTATTTTCTTGAATTTATGCAGTGCTATCCCGTGTGCACTGTTATGCTTAGGGTTTTCATATAGGTTGTTTACATTTCGCAGGTTTTCATTTTTCTGCCTTCGTGTGTGCCACGCTGAGTGATGTGCCGGGGGAGGGGGGAGGGGGGGGGTCGACGCCTCGTCAGGCATTTAGTTGCCTTTTGCGACGGCCTCCTAGACAACTGTTTGATGTATGTTGTCTGAATAAAACATTGAATTGAATTGATAATTAGACAGGTACAGGCCAATGCGCTACCGAATCCACACATACTAAGTAAGATACACCCAAACCTTTACCAACCCAGCTGCCGGAGGTGCGGGGACTAGGCAGACATTTTATGGAACTGCCCATATATCCTACCTAATGTTTTTAAGATAGGTAACGAATGGGAGGCCGCGATTTTAAGCCCCAGCAAGGACACGTACCCAACTGTCCATCGTACAACTCGCGGAAAGAGAGGTGCAACCCAGGACCTGGATCTTCCGAGACCCTAGGGGACGACTTCCCAACACCAACTGAGCAACACAGGCACGAAGGGGAGCCCGGACTCAACAGACTTCGGAATCCATCTTCCTTTGGGCCAAATAAAGTCTTTATTCATTCATTCGCGCGGTTTCCTCCTTCATTAAAGATCTTGTCTGGGTTTGGACACCGACTCGGCACCGAGACAATTGCACCAAGCTCCTTCACCGCTAGACCGGGCCCTTCCAACACCACGCGATGGTTATCAGACCTCGAATATCAAGTGGCGCTACCGGAACCAATGGCTGACCGTCGCAGGACATCCGCCGAAAATCGCCCATGTCACCCGTATGAAACCTTACTTGCCACCATTCACTCCGTAAAGTTATATAATGTGCAGTTACGGTCGGGACGACCGCCGCCAAATCGTGGAGGGGGCGATAATGTTGCGGTAAAGACGACGACGATCATCTTTATCGGCCAGCTCTCGGGGCTTGCTCCGGCGCGAGCTGGAGCGCCCAGTTCGAGTAAAAGGCCGAGGTTGAAACGCACCCTCTTGGGCTTGCTCGTCATTTCTACCGTAACATTATAGGAATCCCAGCAATTACATTCCCCAAATATATAATGTAAAATTCCTACTTTTGTATTATTATAACACTTTCATAAACCATCCCATTATTCTCATCACCTTATCAATTAATTGAATAAATGTTAACTATAAATCCGTTAGAAAGTTACAATTGGCGTACAGTCCTACCCTGCACTACGTTTTGTGTGTGATATTAGGTAATGTTAGGTAAACATGCGGGATGTTTATAGGAAAGGGCAGAAGGAGCGGGTTTGTATGGATAATTAAATTTGAGAAGAAACCAAGAAAAGAAAGACAACCACAAACTTCCAACTAGCAGCCACATTTATTGGCATCAAAAGTTTGCTTATATAAAAAAAGGTGAAAAAATAACCAAAAAACGGGGTGCTATCAGAGGTTTTGGCGATGTTTTTACAAAAACATCTCGAAACCTTGGACCTTCCTCAACCTTTCCGACTAAACAATTCAGAGGACCTTATCTCAGCGTTATGTAATTTACGTGCCGGTGCTGGAACTGTTGGAGTGTTCTCTCTTGATGTAGGCTGGGCAGCTGACGACCAGGTTTAAACAGTGATAAGAAAGAACACATGTTTAAAGTGGTACAATTGAAACTACTTTAATTAATCAAGATCCTGTACGCACATTTGGAGCTTGTCGCGTGAATTACTTCTGCCGGACGCTGACCTGAAGCGGTCACAGCGCTCTCCTGGCACTCCGAGGAGGAAATTTTTTTCCCGTTTTGTCTGTAGCGATCACTGTTCGTTTCTTAGTGGCACCGCAAGCTCGCAACCTGGATCTGCTTTTCGCAGCCATAGGACATTACTTTTAAAGATATATTTTTTCTGCGTCAACTATTCTTGCTAAAACAGCTGTGGTTACGAAGTGTCAGACCACGCACACTGCTACAAGTGACAGGACTGAATTCCACGCGCAACGGAAACAGTCCCAGTCATTTGCTTTCATGTCCCTGAACGCTTTGACGTCAGCTTTCGGGAGGTGGATTAGTTTCGGGTTCGGCAATTTAGTGTTCAGTGGGGCAACCATCTCTGACGCCGACTTGATCACCGACTTGGTTGGCCGTCGGAGGCTGTACAACGTTGCCTGGTGCTTGACACGACACCCTATATAATCACAGGCACTCTTACCATGTCAAGGTGCGGAAAAAAATACACCTCGCTGACGTGTACTTGCGGCTTTGCAGCTCGTGTAGTTGGTACTTGTTCTTATTTATTTATTCATTTATTTATTTCAAATCCCCTCAAGATAATAATACATTGAAGAGGGGAGTGAACGTCAACGTAATGATTACAATGTGCACATATTAGTGAGAATCCTTTAAACAAAACAATATCAGTAATGTTAGCTATTGAGGCGGGAATATGGTTCCAATCCAATGATGTTTGTGGAATAAAAGAATATTGATACAACGAATGTTTTAAAATTTGGCATACCAACTTTATGACTATGATCAATGCGAGTAGAGATGTAAAATGGTGGGATAATTAGCTTACGACGAAGGTCAGCATTTTGATGAAATATTTTATGAAAAAGACACAAACGAAAACATTTACGACGATGCGTTAGTGATGACAGGCCTAAAGAGGTTTTCATGGTAGAGACGCTGGCAGTGCGGTGATAGTTCGACATGATAAAACGGGCTGAACGGTTTTGGACAGATTCAATAAGAGAAATCAGTGAACAGTGTGAGGGGTCCCACACAGCGGCAGCATATTCTAGTTTTGGGCGGATTAGAGTTTTGTACATGGTTAGTTTCAGGGAGGACGGAGCGAGAAAGAAATTTATTTTTCAGGTATCCTAACATACGATTACCATTGTTAATCACGTATTCGACATGCAGTTTCCAAGAAAGGTTAGACGTTATATGAACACCAAGGTATTTGTAACTTGACACCGATGGGAGAGGCTTCCTGTTAAGGTGATAAGCATGAGACAGAGATGAACCACGTGATATTCTCATACTTACATTTGTCAGTGTTTAGTTCTATTAGCCACTGGTTACACCATAATAATATCTGGTTAAGGTCTGAATGTAGAAGTAATGTGTCAGATATGTCAGTTATTTTTCTATATATTACGCAATCGTCAGCAAACAGGCAGATGGAAGAAGAGATGTTCAGTACTTGGTCATTAATGTAAATAAGTAACACTAGCGGGCCAAGCACGGAGCCCCGTGGAACACCTGAGTTGACTGGAACAGTGCGCGAATTGGTATTATTAGCAGTAACAAATTGCAGGACGGTTAGTTAAAAAGGCGTGGATCCAGTTAAATATGCGTGAGTCGATGTTAAGTGATTGCAATTTATGAAGTAGTAGCTTGTGGGAAACTTTATCAAATGCTTTTGAAAAATCCAGAAAGACACAATCAGTTTCATAACAGTCATCAAGAGAGTGATGAAGATCATATGTGAAGGATATTAGTTGCATGTCACATGGGAAATTTTTTCTGAAGCCATGTTGTGAAGTAGTAAAGAAGTCATTAGATTCAAGAAAGTTAACCGACTGCGAGTAGATGACGTGTTCAAAAATTTTGCAAGGCACACTTGTTAAAGAAATCGGGCGATAATTGAGCGAATTATGTTTTACACCAGCTTTGTGTAGAGGAACCACCTTCCCAACTAACCAATCGCTCGGGAGTACGCCAAGGTTAAGAGACTGCGTATAAATGCTTGAAAGAATTATAGAACGATACACATTACAATTTTTAAAATACTTGCTGTTGATTCCATCAATTCCGGCAGATGATGAAAGTTTCATATTGTTAATAATTCCAGTCACGCCAATATCGCCTACTGTTACAGGGTTCATGAGTAAAAAGAATTGGATGACAATGCACGTCTTCGGTTGACATCACAGGCTGAAAATGACATTCTAAAAACATCGTTCAGCACCGTTGCACAATCAGCAAAAGATATACTTGTATAATCAGAAGACTGAAGACTAGTGTTAGACTGAAAGTTGGAATTAGATGACACTCCAAAATTGTTTAGGATTAGTTGCTAACATGGTAGGCAGAGTGTGATTATAAAAATGTGGTATTGTTTCCTGAAGAGTTGACGTGTAATCGCGTTGAGCTTTGTGGTACGCTGCCCATCGAGCGTCTGTGGACCATCGCTTGGCAGCGCGAAACAGTCTTTTTCTTCCTGCTACGCAGTCGTCTCAGATTAGCGTTAAACCAAGGTGAGTTAGTGTTGCAGTGAATTTTTTAGAGGCTATTATTTTTCTGTTAAAAATGCTACAACATTTTTAACAACACCCAATTTGACTTCATGGAGCGATCTGTAAACTTAGGTAAGTAGTCATCAAGAAACTTGGACAGTTCTGAGTTAATTGACGTAAAGTCAGCTTGGCTATAATCACAACTATGTTTTATGGTTACCTTAGGATTTACTAATGGTATGCTCAATGAAATGTGTAGAACTAAATGGTCGCTTAGAGATGGCAGATAGGTTAGTGTTGATATGACGTTTGGATGTGTTGTTAGGACGAGATCAAGAATATTTGAGGATTGAGGTGTAACTCTAGTAGGCTCTGGGGTTAGTTGAGAAAAGTTGAAGTGAGAACACAGGTAAAAAACTCGTTAGTTTCAGATGAGAAAGGGTTAGATACGGGGCTCTTATCGGACCAGATATTGTTGGGATAATTAGAATAACCCATTAATAAAATTGGCACTCCTGGATACTGAACGACAATTTGGTTAATGCAATTATGCAACAAATTTACAAATAAAGAGCTGCTAGCTGGAGGTTGATGGCACACACCGATAATGGTTTGTCTGGGCTTAATATTCAGGCAAACCCAAACAATCTCAAGTTCACAGGCTACGATAACAGGGCGAGAAATTATCGAATCGGCAAACGGCCAATAAAACACCACCGCCGCCGCTTCTGTCATGTCTGTCGAGCGAATTGTGTTGAATCTTTTTTGACAATTCAATAATTCACTATCAGTTACTTTGCTAGAAAGCCACGTTTCAGTTAGAGCGATGACGTCTGCATCGCATGAATCAGCAACTGAGCATAATTCCTCACGTTTATGGATTCGACTTCGAATGTTAGTAAATAAGATTGATATATTTGAAAAAGGCAAACGTTCTTCGCTACTCGTTGCTGGTTGTTAGGATGACGCAGGAAGAGACAATACAGTTTGAACAGCAGATCGGGATGACGTAGCAGAAGCATGGCGTCTAGGCGAGTCCATTTCGTAAATGCTGTCGTCGGTGTCGTTGTAAATAAAGCACTTGTTTTTTACAAATATTTTCTTGTAACTTAGCTTGAATACATTTCCCTGACCTTTTCCACACTCCAGAAGCTTTCGTCGGGCTAAACGCGTCGAAAAGTTAAAGTCTTCAGAAACAGACACGGGGCTAGTTTTTAATGTAGACTTAATCTGCAAAATACCTTTTTGGTTTTGAAGGATTTAAATTATACTAATATGGGTCAAGTTTTTTTCGGTTAGAAAAGTCCCCAAACGGTGAGCACGCACAATCTGTTCCCGTGAAATACTAAACGAAGCTGAATCTGAAAGTAGACGAATAACCTTGTCTTCTGCCTGGGCCCACGTTTCACCAGCGCAATCATCCACCCCATGAAATATAAGATTGTCTCTGCGTGTCTGGTCTTCCATTTCGTCCAGTCTGGTGCGCACAAGATTATTCCCCATTTCAACGTGCTGAACGGCTTGATGGTTACCGGCCAACTCGCGGTGTAGTTCGTCGATTGATGCAGCCTTCACCTCAATCGCGGAAACCCTTTTACCGATATTTGTAACCGTGGCTTGTAGCTGTTCCTTGTTTGTTTTTAGATCGTTAATCGAGCTTAGTATATTATTTTGTCCTTGCTCAACCCTCTGAGTACGCTCATTCATATCTTGCATTAACCGCATCATTTCATCAAGTTTTTTAGCTAGTTCAGCATTAGTTGGTCCGGGGTTGGTCTCGACATCCCCACAAAGCAGCAATAACAATACTCTGAACTACTTCACCAAAGCTTCTGGGCATGGAAGCACTACAGTACAAGCGTCATTTGATTTATAATAACAATCGTCATTTTTACCAACCTGCAGGGTAAGAAGAAAGTAGTTGACGATGTGCATCTTTGGCGTGTTTCCATGCCCACTGAAGATCCACGGTGGCGAGGGTGGTCTGTTTGGCGATAGCGATAATGCCGGTGACGATGTTGCTGTCCCGGAATGGCAGATGTGAAGCTGATTGATGACGGTCGCGGTGATTTCGTCGGGTGGTTTGTCGTTTTCGTCCTTGAAAATAGTGGAACCGTTGACGAACGGGACTTCGTCCAGGTTAATTGAAGCCCTTGCTCCAGTCAAGTTGGCGTCCAAGAAGACAAGATCGAGACCAAGGCCCGTTCCGCTCGAAAACGGCAGGGTAAGAAGAAAGTAGTTGAGGATGTGCATCCTTGGCGTGCTTCCATGCCCACTCTTAAAGTGGCTTGCTACACCACCACTTTCGTAGGTCACATGAGCATACCCATATAGGATTTCACGATTCTCCAAACCGTTGTCTTATAAACTTAGTTACAGACAATCTCATAATTGCAATTCTGTTTTCTTTTTTTATGTATCTTTATTTTCTACGCGTTGTGCGGCCCTCCATGGCGGCGGATCTATTGGCGCTCACAGGCGGCGCAGGGCCAGGTTCTGCCGCCAAGGTTGTAGGCTGATCTGTTTGCAAAGTCGCTCCGGTTGCTTCCTTTACGTCGTGTAGACGGAGACTCTATACGGCGGCCGTTTAAACAGGCACCGCGAAGCATGTGACAGGGTGGCGCACCTCGATCGCTCCGGCCCATGGGCATTTTCGGGTCGGTTGTATGAAAATGCATTAGTAATTTTCCCTTCAAAACTACCATCCTCCTCTGTGCTGTCAATTTGTCTTTTCCGGACCACCGCGTAGCATTTTTACGCTTTTTAATAATAATTAAATTGGGAAGAACGGCTATGTGCACGCCCCATTTATTGCAACTGCGTTAGCATCGATTTGGCCATATTTCTCGCTTTATAACTTAAAATGCACACAAATATTGCAATCTGTTTTTTCAGTCTCTGCTAGCACATAATATAAACCTTAATTTGAGAGAGTTTAAACAATATTAAAGATGTTTTATTTAATGCTTTTAAAAATAACGCATTTTATTTAAATGCCACTGTGAGCAATTCTTGTATATTTCTCCCGCTAACCAGGACAACAATATTTCACCCAAAGATGAACTATACAGAGGGCAACACACTGGTAAAGTTTTAAGACCTTAACTTTTAAAGTTACGGAGAAAAAATTATTTCATCCAGAGTGTTATTGCGCAATGTGCTGTGTTTGCGATTTTGTTTCTCAGAATAACTATCCTAATACTCGGTGGTTAATACTTTTTGTTAATCCTTCCTATGCCTAATTTGTCACTTAATATAGCTAGACCCGTAGCCAGAACAGGTTTTTGGGAGAAGCCGCCCGAAATGTCAACACCGAGCGATACGCAAAACGCGCACGTGACTGAGAGGGTGCTTACACATTTTTTTCCCCAAAGACAAACATTTTTTTACGAAAACAAGGATTGGTTTAATTCTTCTGTGCACAAAGCCAGCAAAATATATTTTTTTCATCAAAATTAAAAATGATCACCGGACATGGCTGTTCGATCTTATCTGAAAACGCCCTATTGTCACTGCGGGGATCGCCAGGCTTGATGACGAAACACTGGGAATTGCATTGTTCACAATGCCAACAATGCGATTCCCACACTTTTTTCATGAAGTGTTGCGAAAGAGAGCCTGAAAAAAAAAACGTTTGCTTTTACCCTTGAAATTGCGTGGCGACGAACATGATTCTTGGTCAGTGGCGTTGCATGCTGATGTACTTGGGTCCCACTATTGCCAGTAAACTTGCGGAAAGTGAGAAACATTCCTACCCAATAGTGTTGCACAGCCCTTTTAAGAGCCCCGTCTTCATTAAAATTCAGCTGTGAACTGTCTCCGCGAAATTCACCATGAGGAATTTTTTACCGGATCAAACTTCAAGGCAATGACACTTATGTTATAAGTTTAAGCGGACAAAATTCACAAAATGAATTGACCCTTCTTTTTTGTTTCGAGACAACACATGTACATAGTTGGTCGCTGGTCACTATCGTTCGACCAGGCCGAGTTCCGCTCACCTTCGAGGAGACCACACGCGACAAACTTTACTATTACGAGAGTTTTAATTATACTCAAGTTCCGCCGCTTGAGTCCAGGCTCGTAGGCGGTGATCGCCTGCGGTCGCTCGCTACCTTGGCTCGGTTCTGTAAGCCAGGTGATCGCGGTGAGGACTGGTTGCCGCGCTGCTCCGCCTTCGTTGTCCTGATCCCGTGCCAATCTGTCTCCGACTGTTCGTCCCTCGGCTCGCCTGCCTTCGTTCGCGCTTGGCCCTGCTCGAGCCGTTTCCGTTTGCCCTCGTCTTCTTCTTCCCCTATGTACTTAGGAATGAACGTCTTTGTGGTTTAATGAATATAAGAAGATTAGGATCCGGCACATACATTTTCTTTTTATGACCATTTAATACAATGGCGAACAAAATGAAGAGCGCAAAAACACGCGCGCACACACGCAGGCACACACGCGCGCGCACACACGCGCATGGACACGGCCGCAGGCCCTCACACGCACGCGTAAGCATACGGCCGCACACCCGCACACACACTCACGCCCCCACGCACGCACGTATACAGACCACGCGCGCGCGTGCACATACACGCATGCACACACGGGCACACGAACGCGCGCACAGACACAAAACACACACGGACGCACGTCCGCAGGCAAGTACGCACGCAGATAATAATTCATTTTCAAATCGCCCATAAACGAGACGAAACTACCACATGTAGTTCCTGTTTCTTCACTTGATCAGCTAAACGTACCTTATGATCAGCAACCCCCTGGCGCCACCTATCTTAAGTGAGTGTTGAAGCCAAGTCATGGGCCGTAGGCATAGCCAGTCAAGGTCAATACATTTTCAGATTCACAAATGGCGCCATCTCGTACGATTGGGATCTCCGGCCGAGGACGTATTGACGAATTGAAAGGTGAGATCTTATCTAAAACATCCTTTTAGAACATTTGGAATTTGTCCGGGAAGCTGATAAATCTATATCGAATTTCCCAACACCTCTCGAGCTTATTTATTGTTGAACTTTGATTGTAGCAACCACATGTGACTGACTGACCCTTTTGTCGGCGGCTTTCAACGGTTTCGACACCACACCGCTCTGACGCGGCGGTTACGGTACGGATTAGTTGTTTGCTCTCACAACGGCGCCTGTTTTTCTTGTTTGTTTTTTTTGTTTTTTGTTTTTTGGCACCGCTGCGAGCTGCTGGAATTTACCAGACAGAAAACCGGAGCGCTCTATCGATAGAGCGTTTGAGCTAAGATCATATGTTGCGGAGAGCCGGCCTGCTGGTCCCGCTGTACGGTCTATAATAGCCTGAAACACCAAGGCTCGATATAAAAGCGCCTGTAAAAATCAGCTCCTGCACGTATTAATCACAACGTTTTGTCAAGGGTGTATTTCATAGGTGGTTTTTACTTTGTAAAATTACAAGGCGTTGCTCTCTCTCTCTCTCTCTGTACAAAAATAGGGTCGAAAAACATTATGACAAGGAAACAGCACGCCCTCAAAACAAGCACTCTAAAGTTTTCATGCACACAAAAAAAAGAGCCACTTACACAGCGCTGACTGACAACTCTGTTATATTTACAATTTTAGTTTTCGTCTTTCTTTGTGAACTAGGGTTCCTATGGCGAAAAATTGCCCTTTTCTTCTTCCTTCTTCTTTTTGTGTTTTTGTAATACGCAGCTAAACCATAAAATTATTGTAAGGCTAAGTAGTCCAGTTCTTTTTTGGATAACATTATGGAAGGAGTGCTGACACACCTCTCCTCTTGTCTGGCAATGTTCTCTGCTTCCATAATTTCTCGTGTTAGCTTGTCGTAGTTCCTGCCTAACACTGTGCATTTCTCCAGCTGCGCTGAGCAGCCATAGTCTCGGCAGTGGATTCCCAGGTGTCCGGAGTTTTTGTTGGTGATAGTGCAGTTGTGCTCACGAAGGCGATCGTTGACGCACCGTCCGGTCTGTCCTTTGTATTGTCGTCCACAGGACAGAGGGAATGAGTAGACCACCTTTTCGGTACACTGTACGAAGTTGTTTTATGTTTCTTCATGCACCTGACTGTGGTTCTTGTGGGAGTATTTAGTCTCTTGCACAAGCTATGAAGTTTGTTAGGGGCTGAGAAGACGATGTCCAGGTTAACTCTATTAGCTATTTTCTTTAGACCGTGGGAAAAGTTGTGAGTATATGGCACAATTATCGGTTTTTTGGCTCTGTCTTTTTCTTTTTGTTTAATTTGGTCCCCTTGCTTGATGTCTTTGATGAGTCTTTCGGCCACTGATGTTAGTAAGGAGGTTGGATAGCCTGCGCATCTTAATCGAGAGACTTGCCCGTCGAAGCTTGTTTGCGTGGAATGGCAGCATGATTTTGTAGTTGCGTTGCCGAGACTTAACCGCGCAACGCGAAATGCAATGCGCAACGCGAAAAATATTACAGGGTTGATGGCGACACAGGCCACCGAGCCGAGTGGCAGGGCGCCTGTGGCTTACGCGTTGATAGATGGCGCTTCCTCAAAGCAGCGTCGGAAGGTGTAGCAGACCAGAGGAAGAAAGCAGGCGACGCGCAGAAGAAATTCGTCGGCAGCAATAGCGCGGTCGTCGTGTAGGTGCGTTTCCTTTTTGTTTTTTACTTCAAATTTTGCTATCTTTGCCCGCGTTTATTTTTAAACCAGAAGTACACAACAAAAGATTATGTTCATTTTAATAGACCACGGTCGTCGCGGGCAGTCTCGATATTTTGAAATGGTAGCTCCAGCCTTATCTATCAATACGAACGCCAACCCCCCCCCTCCCCCCCCCCCGACACTCGAATTGGTCGTCTGCGTCGCCGTCCGCCATTGGCTCTGGCAATAGGCCACGCCTTGTAATCTTTTTAGGTAAATTCCGCGTGTAAAATACACCTTTGACGAAGGTTTCAGATTGCTACGTGCAGGCACCGAGTTTTGAGACCCATTTTAGTTCAAGCCTCGGCATTTCGAACACCATATACTTCAACTTTCTAATATATAATTTTATATTGTATTGTATTTTGTATTTTATTGTATTCTAGAGCCACGCTTCATTAGCGGGAACTCGTGTCGTCAGCTTGAAGCATAAATAGAGCCTGCGACCGCTGGGCCCGTTCTCACCAGTGTACTATGGCAGACAGTAGGCAGTTTTAGTGCCTAGTTTTTTAAGGCCCGCTACCGCTACGGGTGCACGCTTCACAGCTTGCATCGAAACGGCAGCGCGAGCTCCCGCAACAAAAAGCGTGATCTGAAAACACGATATACTAAAAGTTTCTAATATGAGCTGAAACGCTGCTCCGCGTGGCGCCGTAGTAGAGAGCTTTAGTAGATCCTACGCGGAGGAAAGCAGGCCCAGCGTGCGCTAGCTCAATAGACCTGGTGGATGCATGAAGAAAGGATAAACAATAGACCGATCTCACTAAGCGTTCCACGCATGCGTGACGCCGCCATAACTGTAGTTCAAAAGAGGTAGGCGCCCGTGCACAGGACAGCTCATGCCCTCTCGTGCTCAGCTCGCGCAGACCTCCAGCGTGGTTGCTGCGCGTGCAGAAAAACTACAGTTCCCACGATGCATGGCGACAGCGGTGGCGTAATCAAACTAGCGGGTGAGATCGGTCTATTAACACTGTCACAACACCACCACACATTTTAAATAGAAAAACAGACGATTAAATAACCTATTGCTAAAATACCCAAGCATCAAGGAGAATGCAGGGATTGGTTTTAGACACGCTGCATGCGCACGCCTTCCAGATGTAAAAGATTCGAAGTAAATAACCGTCAACGCGCGTACTAAAAGCAATTGGTCTTATGGTACGTTTACACTTGCGGATCCGCTGGCGAATCCGCCCAGCTTTTGCCGCTGGAGCGAAACGCTGGTAACGCTGGGCGGAAAACGCGGCGGCGAGCCGTTTAGGTCTGGACCTATTTCTGCCGCCGAACGAGGCGTTTCGCTGACCGGAAGTGACATTCTTGCGCAGCGCGACGCTGCCTACGTCATGAGTATGCGTTCTGTTGCGTTAATTGAACGTCAAAGACTTACGGTAAGAAACAGAATGGATTTACTATTTACATGACGAAGTTAATCTGCTGGTGTCGGTGATCGCAGTCGTTCCGTACGTCTTCTTCTTCGATCTGCCCCGAGCCAAACCGTTGCTTCGTCTTCCTCGTTTTCGTCAACCGCATATTTACACGAGCACTGTACGGCTGTTTCGCGTGAGTAGGAGGTGCCAAAATTACAATTCACAACACGTTCTTCCGGGAGCAGCAACGCCCGGGAGAGACAGCCGAGGTGGGAACTCTCGCGCCTTCTCGTCATATTTGACCGGATGTTACGAGAACAGCTGCCGCAGCCGCCGCCGCCGCCGCCGCTCGAAGGAAATAGATGTAAACGCAACCCGCTCTGTCGCCGCCGCCGCCGGGGAGCGGATCCGCCCCCGCGGCAGCGGATTTCTCCTCAGGTGTAAACGTACCATTAGGCATTCGCTTTAATTGGGGGGGGGGGGGTTGTGTGAATATTTATACAGCAAGTCGTTGGTCAGCCATTTTTAATGTTGCGACGAGTCACTCACTGTAGATGAGCAATTTAGCCAGTGCAGTACAACCGCTAGCCTGGGGTCTTTAACGTGCACCACGCAGTAGTGATACACGACCGCACGCCGGTACGATGCTCATCCAGATCGAAACGGGCAGGGGCGGGGATTGAACCCCGGATACTGGGTTCTACAGCGCGAGCTTTCGCTCCACGTGATTCAAGCTGGTGGGGTAATTCAGCAATAGGATGTATTCACTGGCGGCCATATCTGTGTGCGCTAATGCTGAGCACGTGCTGATGGCTAGCTTCCACAGTTATTTTGCAACGTGCACCCCGCACCATCAAAATTGCCGGTCTTGGCAGCCTATTAATGGGAGCTCGTTCTGAGCATGCGCTCTAAACAGTGACCTCAAATATGGCGGCCAGTGAATACGCCCTATAGGTATATCGATGCTTCAAAGCGACAGCACGAGCTCCCACTAGTAAAGCGTAGCTCTGGAATACCGATCTACTAAGACTCTCTAATATCAGAGACGCCTGTGGCAATTTTATGCACACTGCGATGTACGCTGAGGCCAAGACAACCCGCCTCCGGTGCTCGCTGCGCCGATCTGCACTTCCTTGTCGTCTGCTATTGAGACGTCAGTTCTCAGCTGTGGCTGGACTGTCCAGATGGACGCCTTGATCGCGGGTCTTCTCAAATCTCAAGCTCAAATTGGAAAGGGGCAATCAATACCGCTGCGACGAGCTAGCGGCTCTCCTCGCCTCCTGTGGCTCCAAAACAGCTCGAGAACGCGTGAATTATGCGAATTACAGTCGCTAACTACATTTTCTATTTTATTTTGTTTTGCCATTACCCTTTAAAATCATGATGCCTGACGCATATATTAGCAGCATTGACTTTTTTTTTCAATGTGCGTGTGGCAGATACAGGAGACATCTGTGTTTCAGGAACTCATTATTGTGTATAGAATTGTGTATGATTTTGTAGAGTTGTGATTGTGCAACCATCTTGAGCTGTTGAACTTTAGGGGCTGAGGCTTTGTCAGGCACCACGCCTTTATCTCTGACGCCTACGCAACAAATCCTCGAAACAACTGAAGAAAAAAAAGGAAACTCAGGAGTCAGTACTTCTTGATCATAAGTCGGGGCTCTGCAGGATATATTGGAGGTAGCTCGCAAAAGATTTATGTTGTACCATGCATAGTTCTTAATGTTTGATTAAACGGGGGATGGCGCCTCTAGTTCCTCGCTACCATACGACACGGAAGTGCAGTGTGCCGCCACGACCGAAGGACGGGAGTTGTCTTGGACTCAGCATGCATCACAGTTTGCAGAAAAATTCGGCAGGTAGCCCTTAAACTACTGCACGCCCCACGGAGCAACGTTTCAGCTCATGGTGGCCGCGATAGCACGATCTACTAAAACTCTGTAGCGTGTTTTTTTTTATTATCATAAAACACGTTTTAAACCATATCAAAGGCGTTTGGCGAGGAGCTGTTTGGTAGCAGATATTATGACATCAGACAGTGTATATTGCTTTCACGTCCTCTTATGAGTTGGATTCTTAGGGTGAGGAATCGGGTCGTTATCGCATGCGCAAGTTTATCATTATTATTTTCTTTTGACTTTGTGTCGTTTTAATATTTGGTGGCGACATGATAACGGGGCAATCCTCTGTTGGCAGTTTTTCAAATTGTACGGTTATGCCAACTGTGAATTAAAAAGTTCCACAAGCACATGGGCCAATTATATTTTTATGTAATTTCCATTATATCGTGGATAAAATTTATATTAGGATATGGTAAAAGTTCTGCGGATTTCCTTTCGTTTGAGAGCACGAAAACCAGGAGAAAACAAATACATATGGTTATATATTTGATTTTTAAAAAATGTTGCGTTTTTGACACAAATATGGAGTGTACTGACACAGATAGACGAAGTTTGAAGGTGTCTGGGTAACTGTGCTGAATTTCTGCGCCCAGAACTGGACAATACTTTCTTAATCAAGAAAAATTGTTATCCGTATTTGTCCTTGTGTTTTTTTTATAATTCTAGCAGGGTCAGATCTAGCGGGGTTATTTAGAAATTCGCTCACACTAGGTACTTAAAGATTGTTTGTGTTGAATATAAGTGACGCAATTTTTGTTTTCCCTTTAGTCCTAGTGAAAAACCTTATATGTAAAGGAAATGTTTTGGTCCAATAAACACATATGCTCACATAGAATCATGTAAGAGCATACATGAACCTATGCGGAGCGCAAGTTCGTCCTTTACTTGCCCAAGGGTTGCGGTGACGTCAGAATGACGCCGAGCTCTGATTGGCTCTGATGGGAAATATAGTGGGTAGACCTGAATGCTATAGCTGCCTCGAGGTCTACCCACTATCCTTCCAATCGGAGCCAATCAGAGCTCGGTGTTCAGATGTCCCCATAACCCCTGCGCATGAAGCAGACGAACTTCCGCTGCGTATAAGAACATAACAGAACAATATAAGTTTATATATTAAGTTCTATAAAACTTCTTATCAGTTTTTTTACAACATCTTACACACTGTTGTATGGTTCATTTATCTTCTTATGTGATCTTATTTGATCATATGTATTTATTGGACCAAAACATTTTTTTATACATATAAGTATTTTCACTAGCGAGTTTGTAGGGATACAGATGCTGACCAGGTTGTTCAAATGTTATTCATCGTCATGTCTCTCCTCCATGGAGTGGTCAAGTGTAGTCAGCCATACAGGCACAAAGTATAAGGTACGAGTGTAGGGTCCCAGGATGCAACGATGACGGGGAATCAATGTTTATGTCTTTTTCAACTCGTGTGCTGCATCATTTTGCCTGGAAGTCATCGGCAAGAGAAATCAATAAGTCATTGTCGAATCATCCTATTTGAGAATATTTGTCTTTAGTGTTTTACTTATTGTATTTTGCGTTTCAGTAATATGGTCACATATGAAGGCAAAGGGACGATGAATAATGAACTGAAAATGAAGGTTTAATAGACAAACTTGTGCCGGAAATAAAGGGAAAAAAATTGGTAGCCATTCCACTTTGCGAAGGCGGTTGACCAGCGAAGCTGTTTAGCACACGACGCAGACGTGACACAGAATTTTGAACAAAGGTACGAACACAATTATTGTCTTGATCGGCTGTCATCGTGACGAAAAGTATGCACACACACGTGCCGCCCACCGCCGCCGCTAACATTCTCGTTGCCGTTCCCGCCGTTGCTCTTCGTAGGCGCGTTGTTCTTCAGGAGTCAGGACTATACGCGGCCATCCCATTACGACAAGAGAAAATAAGTGAAATTAAAAATGGAGAACGGCAACTTGTCTTTTTGGTTTTTATATACATTCGCGTGGACGACTATTGCTGCCCCGAGGAGCCGGAGTAAATAAAACACGCGGGACGGGACCGCCACCTGGCAGAAAGTAGACACGCGCGATGAGACCGCCACCCCGGGAGAGCGGAAAGAAAGGAAATTAGGCAGGCAATAGCTTGGAACGACAACAAAGAGAGTACGGTGCGAGCGTAGAGCTTTTGATCACGCACACGAAAATTGCTAAATTACCCAAGCTTCAAGCAGAATGCAGGGAGTGGTCTTTCACGCGCCGCACGCGCACGCCTTCCCTGTATAAAATATTCGAAGTAAATGACGAAAATAAAGCATTGACGAACGCGCTTGCCATCTGTTTAAGACTTTTGCTTTGCTTTTGCTAGTGTGTGACTTGTATGTATGTTCTCAGCAATATTAAAGTATCCATTCAAAAAGAACCAAATATTTGCTTTGTTTCATGTTTTGGCTTATTTAAGATGGACGTGAAACATGGATTTTTATCTCTTAAAGAGTCAAATTGACAATTCCCGCAAGGCTGGCTGGCCTGGCTCAATTTCGCTGGCAGCTTACAGCCTATGGAAACCTGGGGAACCGCACAACAAGAGTGTGAGAGTGATGCACACTCTACACTCCTCAAGGATGGGGCCATGAGAAAATGTGAACGCCCCTTATGTAAACTCCATGGCTGGAGGGTGATTACAGTAAACCCCTTGTACAGACCTTCACAAATAAACATGCATTAACAGATTCATTACTAAAACAATATGCAAAAGGCATAGACAAGGAAGCAGAGATGAACACACCATAGCACTGTGGTGTGTTCCTCCCTTCTCTTCGTGTATCCTTTGTGATGTTTCTTGATTGTCTCTCAACTAGTCCAATGATCAAGACTAGTCAACAAAAATATAATTCGACTCAGTTATTTCGATTATGTGTGTGCTTGCAACTGAATCAAAGGCATATTTTATGCTTGTACCTTGAAGTGTAACTCATACAGACATTTTTAACAAACAAAAACAAGGGTGGATGCTAGCTGGTGCACGTAATACAAGGTGTATTTACCCGAGACGAGACTTCTCTGAAGGGTGACACAAACATAGAGAAGTATTAAGCCCAGCCGAGTTTTAATAGGCTGAAAAAAACATAAGCAACCGAAAAATGGAAAGCTGGGGAGATACCAAGACACTCTTTACAAGAATGGCTAACCATTCTACAAAGGAAATTCATTCCTGGAAATTACAGCGTTCTGTACACAACGCCTAACAGGAACCACACAGAAACAACCAACAAAACACTGGGTAAGTGTGATTAAAGAAACAGATAATGCCCTTGAGCTTTCAACCTAGGAAATACAGAAGCGTCAGACACATGAAATTTCCCAAAAACAAACATATAGGGAAGGTCTCTTCAAGTCATTTTAAAGCTTTATTATACACGAACTCATATCTGTGACGTCACGGCGCGGTGGTGGCGCGCCGGTCGCACTTCCGGTCTGGGGCTGTGGGCAGAAGTCCCCATGCCAGACGTGTATTCCTGCGTTGTTTTGAAAGGAATCAGACAAAAACCTGCCTTATCGTCAAAACGCCGCGACTGGGGCCGTACCAAAAGTGTCGAGAAAGGTTTGAAGGTCAGTTTTCACGTGCTCGGTTCGTCCGAGAATCTGGATATGTGCCGGGAAAAGGGAAAAGCAGACGCCGTCGGACAACGATTGCTTGGGCGGGAAGCACTTTCGGTTGAATTCACGGATACTTGTGGTCATCAGATTTATTTGTTTTGTTCCAACATGACGCCAGAAATTCGTTAAATTGTGCGGACCACCTGCGGACTACGTTCAGTGCGTCTTCAAGTTCAAACGGCCGCCTGATCGTTCAAACTGTCGTCTGCTCTTTCAAATGTTTCTGCTTGTCGTCTGCTCTTCTTAGACGACGCCGGCCCGTAGACCAAAAGTTGGCCCGGTCCTTGCGATAAGAAGTAAGTGCAGGCCTCAAAAGACTTAAATTTGAAGGTTGGTACGCAGGCTTTTCGTAAATAGTAGATACATGGAGATGTTGATTATTGTTACCAGCGGCCATCACCGACTTGTTATGCCTGATTCACTTGGTCCGATTCTGCTTGCGATTTTCAGTATTGACGTCGACCATCTCAGTTACGGTTCACGCTTTTGCAGTCCGAGCGACGTCGCGACTGAAAATTGCGAGCGAAATCTCATCAGGTGAATCAGGCTTTAGCGTACATTCTGCGGCGTCCACGCGGAATGAATCGCCGCATGTCAGATTATTCACTCGAAGTTTCGCGGTGTAACGAGCCTCGTTAATTTCGCTGACACTGCTCATGTAGTCAGACATTGCCAGAAAGACGTAGAATCAACAATTCGATTGCGAAAAAGGGCAGGGGGACTCACACTGACGCCGATAACATCGCGTTTCAATGGTTTGTTTATGGGCGACGGCGCGCTTGTTGCCCACATCCCCATCGCGCATGCGCGGCGCCGGTGGCGTCCACTAGGGGCGCTCCGGGCGCTCCGGTTTGTTTGTAAACATGAGTTGGTGTATAGCTATTGAATATCTCAGTATACGCATGTGGTCATTCTCTTGGTCAAAACTATTTCAGTAGAATTTCATATGCCACACTGTTATTACATTTGATTAAATGTTTTGACACAGTCAGATACGAATTACTATTTCTTACAACATATATGTTAATCCAATTGGTTGTTAAATAAATATTTTGGTTGTTAGAAATCGCATTAAAATAGGGTTCTGTATTTAGAAGTGTGAAACGATTTGATGAGATAATTTTGTATGTTTATACATCACTACTGAAACAGTTTTCACCAAAGGGAATGACAACCTTATACTTAAAGAATTAATAACAGTTATAAAACACGCTTCTTGGCAGAGGCGGCAGCACGGTGTGTACACCGCATCTAAACGTTCTTCGTACTACGCAGGTTTTCAACGGGCCGGCCCCAAGGGTTTCGCTGCTAACATCGTTGCTGGGTCATCCCAGTAGCCGACTGTTTGATACTACTATCAAGTTCAAGATCCTCTGCATCCTGATTGGGTACACGCCTACGACGTCACCCCAAGCATCGAAGAAAAGGACGTCCGGAAGACGGCTGTGTTTCTTGGCAGCGGCGGCAGCACGGTGTGTACACCGCGTCTAAACGTTCTTCGTACTACACAGGTTTTCAACGGGCCGGTACCAAGGGTTTCGCTGCTAACATCGTTGCTGGGTCATCCCAGTAGCCAACTGTTTGATACTACTATCAAGTTCAGGATCCTCTGCATCCTGATTGGGTACACGCCTACGACGTCACCCCAAGCATCGAAGAAAAGGACGTCCGGAAGACGGCTGTGTTTCTTGGCAGCGGCGGCAGCACGGTGTGTACACCGCATCTAAACGTTCTTCGTACTACACAGGTTGGTTTCTGTTTATTTTGGTGCGTTCCTTTCACTTTACCGATGCTGCTGCTGCTGCCATATGGTATTATGTTCTGTCAGAGTTCGCATATGTTGCAATATCTGATTTCGTTTTAATCCGATGAATGAGGACGCGAATATCTGCCTAGTGTGCAGTGAAGCACTTGATGATGATGACTGTTTTGTTTCATGCATAGACTGCAATTACTATTAAAATCTAAGGGCACGTTACTGCGTTTCGAAGACTGAATACAGAGCAAAAGGGTATCTCCGCAAAACTTGGCGGTGTCAAACCTGCATCACAGTGATGGCGTGTGGCAATCAAAAGGGAAGGGAAACAAAAGAACAAGAACGCAATGTGCCATTAATGCTGGCAGCAATAAATCAGAAACTCGACAGCCTTCTGGTCCTCAGAGAAACCGTAATTGGCATTGAAAGCTCTATTCAAGTGATGTCTGCGCAGTACAAAGAGCTACTCGCACGCGTGAAGAGTCAGGACTGTGACATGAAGGAACTAAAAATGCGCATGCAGAAGATCGAGGAAACGGAAGCTGGCTCTATTGAGGAAGTAAAAACGCTGAGGAGTGACGTAAACGAACTGGAATGGCGGAGCAGACGTTTGAATCTTGAGATCCATGGCGTTCCATTTGAAGAAAATGAGAACTTACTTGCCAAAGTCAACAGCGTAGCCAAGATGCTAGATGTACGCCCACTGGAGACGGATGAAATTGCGGCTATCCACAGATTACCCTCGAAACAAGACAAAGTACCTGGAATAATCTTAAGGTTCTCCCAACAAGCTACTCGCGATCAATGGCTGAGCAACAAGAAAAAGTTAAAACGAGATAATGACGGCGTCTACTTGCTAGAAAACATGACTAAGCAAAACAAGGAGCTACTCTGGACGACAAAGGAGTGGGCAAAGGAAAAATCGTATCAGTTCGTATGGCATGTGAATGGAAAAATTCTCTTGAGGCGGAAGGTCGGGGATCGAGCGGTGTTGATTAGATCAGTAGATGAATTGCAGAAACTGGAGTAGGCCTTTTCATCATGACTATAACTTGTCGCTAATTCCTAACGATGGCTTATCATGATTGTTTGCTTCCGAATGATCTAGAAACGTATATAGGTTGTAAAGGTAAAGGTTTGCTAAAATGTTTTCACGTTAACGCACAGTCCGCTAGAAATAAAACTTTGAGTCTAGAAATATTTTTTGCACAGTTCACATTTTCCTTTGATGTAATTATGATCACTGAAACATGGTATACAAGTGATGTTGACGTGTTGAAGCTGTCGTCGTACTCCAGGTATTTCATGAACCGCACAACTCGTCGGGGGGGGGGGGTGTGTTTACTCGTAAAAGAGGCAATGCAATCTGAGCTTTTAAAGGACTACTGCTGTGTCACTGCAGACTATGAGGTGCTTTCTTTGAGAGCAGGAAATACTGTCATAAGTGTGTTATATCGCCCGCCGGATGGCAGAACTGGTGACTTTTTTCAATTGTTTTGGAGAGATTCCTGCTTTTCATTAATGAGAATAAATTTGATCTCATTCTGGGAGGAGATTTTAATATTGATATGTTAAAGATAACGGTCCTAGGCAACAAATGGATATACTGATTAACACAAATGGATGCCTCAATGTCATAAAGTCGCCAACAAGGGTGACGGTGCACTCTGAAACACTAATTGACCTGTTTATTACAAATGTCGAATCAGATAAAATTAAAGCTGGAACGCTAACATGCAATATAAGCGATCGCCTTCCAATATTTATGTGCATAAATACGCGCTTATACAATAAAGCTAATAGCAGTAAATCATTTTTGGTTCAGAGCATAACACCAGATAGTCTGGATGCTTTCAGAAGGGACATTTATGAAACAAATTGGGATTCAATTTTTATTGCCGATGATGCTAACATTGCCTATGATAGGTTTTTAAATACAGTTAAAACCATTTATAAACGACACTTTCCTTACAAATCAGTAAAAACGTCGAAAAAAAATCAGGAAGCCATGGATAACCCCGGACTTGCTTGATAAAATACGTATAAAAAACTCGTTATATCAGAAATTGATCAAAACGTGAGATCCGTTACGGCTTTCAAGGTTTAAATCATACCGGAACCAATTAACAAAGCTTCTAAGAAATGCTAAGGCTCTTTATTACACTAACGTTTTCCAGAAACAGTCTGCTCATGTGGATCAAGTCTGGCGGACGTTAAACTCTCTAACGGCTAGCGGTTCAACACAACGGCATGTTGAAAAGATCGTTCACGAGGGAGTGTCCTTGACTGGATGCTCCCTAGCGAATACTTTCAGCGACTATTTTGGAAACTTGGTTAGTGACAGCAGCAATGCCAATGAATCTTGTAAATACATAGACTTTCGAAATAACCATTCAATTTTCTTGGAACCGGTCACAGATTCTGAGGTGTATTCTGTTTTTATGCAGTTAAAAAATAGCAGCTGTTGTGACTGCGATGATTTACAAATTCGACCGATAAAGTATGTTGTCGACATATTAACACCATGTCTGTGCTACATTTTTAATTTATTTCTAACAACTGCAGTTTTTCCTGCCGGAATACAAAGAGCAAAAGTATCTGTCTTGCATAAGAAGGGAGATAAGAACATTCTCAGTAACTATCGACCTATTTCTATTCTTCCCGTTTTTTCGAAATCCTTAGAAAAAATTATACAGGCTCGTTTAGTACAGTTTTCCGATAAACACAATTTGCTGACCTCCGCACAGTTTGGGTTTAGAAAAAACCTATCAACTGAGTTAGCACTGCTGGAGCAAAAAGAATTCATTCTGAAAAACTTCGACGAAAGAAAGCTGCTTCTGGGTATATTTATCGACTTTACAAAAGCATTTGACTACATAAATCACAATATATTACTTCGTAAACTTGATTTATATGGTATTCGCGGTTTGCCTTTATCGCTTTTGAGGTCCTATTTACACCATCGTAATCAGTATGTTTCCATTGGTAAATATTCATCTGATATCAAACCAGTTAGGTCTGGCGTCCCACAGGGGAGTATACTTGGACCATTTCTTTTTAATATCTATATAAATTATATTATCAATATAAATCCATCGGCAAAATTCGTAATATATGCTGACGACAGCAGCATAATTTTTTCCGGCACAAGCAGCGATGAACTTATCGATGACGCCAAGTTAACATTGTCTAAATTGTACGTCTGGGCACGAGATAATGGTCTGAACATTAATACCGAGAAAACAAAAGCCATAATTTTTCGACCAAAAAACAAGAGTGTAATAATAATGCGAGACATCGTATTGAACTCCGTCCCAATAGAAATCGTTAGCACTTTTAAAACCCTCGGAGTATTCTTTTCAGAGCGAATGTCATGGGATAACCACATTGATCACTTAGCGGCAAAACTGTCACGTGTTATAGGACTAACATACCGTCACGGTTCTTCCCTACCCGTTAACGTTAAACTATTAATATACAATGCCCTGTTTCAGTCCCATTTAAATTACTGTAGCCTCGTTTGGAGTAACACGACGTTCACAAACTTACAGAAACTATATTTATTGCGAAAACGAATATTGAGAATTATTTGTAGTGTGCCTTACGATTACCATAGTGAGGGTTTGTTTCGAAAGTTCAGAATGCTAAAAATGTTTAACCTCTATGATTATAGATTATGCATCAGCTTAAAACTCGAGAACAAAAAAATACGCGTTTCTTGTCAGGCTTATCCGAGTTAGTGCCGAACGATCACGTCTATTTAACCCGACACATGGAATATGGGAAGGTTACCGGCTGTAAGACAAACTATGGTACACAAACTTTACGTTACACTATACCTAAATTGCTCAACTACCTCGCCAGAAACGAAATTTGTATAGACTCCATATCAACTAAAGATTTGCGTTCTTTCTATTTGCGCTTGTGATTCTTCATCGATGTCTACTATGTTACCTATTATCTACTTGTTTGTTTGAACTGTATTGGGTTATTTTAGGGCTAAAACAGTGTCTACTGTGTAGTGTTTATAATAATTCTGATGAAGTTTTTGTCTTTCTTATGTATATGCGTGTGTGCATTTCTCTCTCTCTCTCTTTTTTTTGTGCTGCTGCGCTTGTCATTGTAGGGGCTTCGGGCTCGTCAAGCCTCCACTGGAGGCTTTTTCCATTCTGTCTCTCCAATTCATTTGGAAAATAAAGTTATTATATTAAATATGTTCAATAAGTTTTCCTTCTATTTTTACTCCAAATGGAAAACGTTTCTTGACCCATATATTTCCTCTAGAACCAGGTTTGATGGCTACCTGTTCTTGGAAGCTTGAGGCTGTGTATGATATTTTCGTATTCCTCTGATAAGAAGCTCAAAGGTATTCCCTGTTTGTTTCTTTTTATCACATTTACACAGAGGTTTGTAGGGTTGCTTGTTTGTATCCTCTGTCCTTGAGTATATCCGGGGTCGTTTCAAGTCGTGGGTAGTGCAAGCTAAAACGACCAAGTGGCGACCAAAATATACTGGTGGCTGTGGGTCGATGCGAGAAGCTGAACTAGCAATCAGAGATGACATTAGGACAAGAGTATCATGGCCACTGATCTGTCCCAGACTGTTGTTTCTTCGTGTTTCGAAGCACTCGATGTGACTCGCCTTTATGCTTCGCTGCCACCAACCATGCTTATTGTCATCCTCCGCTCCGAGGAGTATGACAATAAGCATATTGTCACCTTGCACTCCGAGGCAGGGTCAAAATCCTACGCTCCGAGGCAGGATTTGGATCCTGCCTCGGAGCGCAACAAAGCATCGCCCCCATCTCGGAAGACGTAATTCGGAGCGTGAATCCCGAGACAGCAATCATCAGAACAATCACGGCAATTGACGTCAAGAAAGCTTTTGACGCAGTGCCATTCAGGGCACTCTCTAATATTTCTAGAAATACAAATACGGGGATACATTCTAAAAACGGCTAAAATACAGATACTAAAACAAATCCATAAAATGTATGCGATACGTATAAAAATACCTTTGAAAAATAGAAACGTATTTGGAAATAAAATTACAAGAATACATTTTGGTGGGCAGAAATGCACACACTGAAATACATTGATATAAAAAAACAAATATTTTAGATGTTTTGGTGCACCCCTCAGCGCATGCAAAGCAAGAAAAGAGGCATGATCTAGACTAAGATATTTTGTTTTTAAACAAGGACACGGGTGCTCACCTCGAGATTGAGCCTAAAGTTTGACGTTAGCGTTTCTTGATCTGATTCAAATTTACCACAGAATGAAAACCTTGAATTTTGTAAAGTAGTAAGACAAGAAAGCGATATTTTCACCATGGCCCGAGCCCCTTCATTCACTTGTTCTACACTCAATTAGAAAATTTCGCTACACAAACATTGCACCCGCGTCTTTAACGTCATGCGGCGTATTTGTAGAACAAAGGGGGTGTAACAGAAGATATAGCCAGAAGTATGGTCAAAGCCCCAGTTGTTTGGCGCACCTGCAACGGGGCTCGGCACTACTTGATCATTAAAGTCCCGGAGGTCTAGACTCACCCACCTGGTAAATATATCACCAAGATGAACATCATGCAGCAACTTCTAGATTTTCCTTCCAAGGCCAAGTTAGATTTATTAATTTAGCTTGACCTAAATCTAATTGCTCTAGCTTCTCTAATATTATTGTTAGCATTCAGACCTAGTTGTTACCGACGCACTTATTTATTTCTCATTCCTGAGCATATACCCAATAAACGCTTTCGGAACTGAACTTTTAGCATTTGGTCTTGGAGTCGCCATCTCGTTGAACTCATTGAAAATAAACTTACGAAACCTGTCCTGTCAAATTGAAAGAAAAACCCAAATATCACAATATATTGTCGTCCTATCAGTGTTTTATCGTTCCTATAGGAGAAACGTCTGGTACGTACCACCATTGGGTTTGTCACCTTTACCTTTTAAGTAGTCCTAATTTTATGCGCACAGAAAGGTCTGAATAGTCATAATACTAGATTTTATTAAAACATCTCCCGCGCTCTAGGGGAAAATATAAGGGCTGTAAAACCTTTAATAGTCTTTATAATGCACCCTAAAAAACAATACTCTCGCGAATTCGTGAAACTCGGGTTTGTATAGCGAAATTTGATCACTGAGCGACGAACAAGTGAATAAAGAGAAGCTTGGCAGATTTCTTTAGCTTCCCTAATACAAATAGGGTCGCCAAAAACGTAGTGTTAATATGTGCAACGTCTCTTCTTGGTGTCTTTGGCAGCGAAGCTCGATGTTGATTCCAAAGTAAATCCGTGACTTGAGAGGCCACTCTGTTGCACTCTACAAATTCTCTCTCGCCTCCCGTTCAGGGTTTTTCGTACGCCTCGTCCAGTCTGCATCTCTTCTTGTCTCGTTGTTGTCTTCTGCGTCTAACTTTCAGAATGACCAACCAACTAGCCCAACTCGCCGTCCAAACAAAGTAACCAAGACGTGACTAGGTGGAGCCGGGCAGAGAGACACCACCCCCGACCTGTCATGGACAAAAAATGTCAGTACATACAACATCAAACATGAAAGTGCCTCTCGGACCCATGGAGCAGAAAACACTTTCTTATTCTTTTCTTAATGTTCGCCTAGAAAAAAGCAAGGACAAGAGAAGAACGAGTTGGCCAATTCCATTCACTGCAACAAATTCAGAGACTCTAGTTTCAAAAGCATCATCAACAGCGCCCTGCAAGCTGCCACAATCAAAACGAACGCCACGGATGACGCTTCTAGCATTGACCTTCCCCTTTTCAAACCCTGTGCCAAACAATTGCCGGTTGTGCAAAAGTACCGTAAGGGGCTCAAAACGCCCCAAAGCAGATGTTCTATAACAAGATCCACGGTGGAAGCCAGGGCGTGTGTCCAAAAGAGAGGAACGTGCTGTAGTCTAGCCAGCAGCTACTTCGCTGGCTAGAGATCAGCGGGTCACCCTCGACAAGACCTCGCTTATCAAGCTGTGAACAACCTGTCGAGCCATGATCGAAAAACAAAAAGAAGACCAAAGGTGCGACAGTAAAGCTATAGTTCAAACTAGAATAGTCCGAGTAATAGCGGGTGAGAACGACGAGGGATCTGTTTTTCCTCGACCCACTCCTAACCGGCACCACCGCGCCTTATGATCACAAAATTCTAGCCCCGGTCTACGTGATGGATCGCCTCTGATACTGTGGGGAGATCCAGTGCACCTTACGTCAAGTAAAAATACACACGGTACCAAGAAAAGAATAGCATTATGGTCCCCTTGACAACTATGTTAAGAAACCTTCCCGACAACAACAAAAAATGCCTCTCGACTGAATCAACGAGATCTTGAAACTGGCAAATTTCCAGGGCACTGGAAACACTCCTTCGTCATCTTGATCCACAAGACGGAAAAACAGAAAGGTTCACTCTCCAAATGCAAGCCAATCTCTCTAACGACATGCACATGGTAGCTGATGGAGGGAATGTACAAGCAAGAGCCGTTTAATATCTTGAATGTTCCGATGCCTTCTATCCCGCTCACAAAGGATTTTGACCCTTCCTCGGAGCGCAGTAAAGCTTCGCTTTCTTCTCAGCAGACGTAATTCGGAACATCACTCCCAACAAAGCAATCATCAGAACAATCGTGGCAATTGACGTCAAGAAAGCTTTTGACGCAATGCCACTCAGGGTTGGGTGTAAATACTCTCAAATATGTTTAGGAATGCAAATACTGGAATATATAAAAAAACAGCCAAGTATTGATACTAAAGTACATTTATAAAAATGTATTGCAATACGTATCAAAAATACATTTGGAAAGAGAAAAGTATTTGGAAGTAGAAATTCACAAATACATTCTGGTGGGGAGGAAATATATAAACAGAAATGCATTTATATAAAACAAAAACATTATTTTAGGTGTTTTGGTGTACCCCTTAGTGAATACAAGGAAGAAAGATAAGCTTGATTTAGAATAAGAGATTTCGTTTTTAAACAAAGAAACGAGCACTCACGATTAAGCTTAAATTTTGACATTAAAGTAGTTTTTTTTTTGTCTTTTTTTAGGGAATTTTGCTACATAAATAATTTCTTGCATTTTGGAAAGTAGTAAGAGAAGCAAGCGATATATTCATCATGGCTCGAGCCCCTTCATTCACTCGTTCGTCACTCAATTAGCAAATTTGGCTACACAAACATTGCACCCTGGTCTTTAATGTCATCCGGCGTATTTGTAGAACCAGGGGCGGAGTTACAGAAGATATTGCAAGATGTTTGGTCAACGCGCCAATTATATCGGGCACTTGCTATGGGACTTGACACTGCTGGACCACTAAGGCCCTGGAGGGCTGTCACCCACCTGGTGAAGATATCAACGAGAGCAGCATCCTGCTACATCTCCATATTTACTCCAGATTTATTCTCCGAGGCCAAGTTAGATATCTTAATTTAGCTTAGCTTAAATCTAATTGCCCAAATATGAATGTGAGCGTCTATACCTAGTTGTTACTGACGCCCTGCTTCATTCCTCATTCCTTAGCATATAGCCAATAAACACTTTCGGAACTGAACGAGCATTTTTTTCCGGGTGTCGCCATTTCGTTGAACTCATTGAAAATATACTTACGGAACCTGTCCTGTCAAATTGATGTACAAAAATACGCAAATATTACAACATTTAGTCCAACCGTCGGTGTCTTAAAAGTCTGATGGCAGGAACCTCTAGTATGTACAACCTTTGGTTTCGTCACTTTTACCTTCTAAGTAGTCCTAATTTTAAAATTTTCTAGAAAGGCGCTTAAAAGGTCACAATGGTCATTTTCCTGGACTTTATTAAAAGTCTCCCACGCTCTCAGAGGAAATATAAGGGCTGTACAACCTTTATTACGTCTTCATAATACACTTCCAAAAGAAACAATACTCTCGTGAATTCATGACACTCATGTTTGTGTAGAGAAATTTGCTCACTGAGTGGAGAACGAGTGAATAAAAAGGAGTTCCTCCGATTTTTTTAACTTCTACAATACTAAGGTATGATCTCGATGCGGATAGCTTCCTGATTCAGAAATACTCTCTCGTTTCGCCAGATTCACTCTAAATAATTAAAATAGTCATATTTAGTTCGCTACCGAAATTGAAACTTCGTTCCCTCTAGTTTTGCCCAGTTTTCCCCGCCCTCTAATCTTGACGCCACCGGCGGGAAGCAAAGCGCGCGACCGCCTATCAGGTACGCTCGCGCCCGCCTTTCTTGAGTATAGCAGCGAGCAAACAGGGGGTGTTCGTACTATATGAAGCTGATAATAATCTCGATATGCACAAAGTGTGACCTTGGCCTACGAGCTGAACTATAAGAGAAGACAAAAGGAGTTGGCATTATGCAAAAAAAAAAACGTTTTTTTGCAACTCGGTACGCTCAAGTCGTAGCTGACTAGTTTTGTGAAATAGCTGGCGTAAATCCGTTCTCTCTCTATCACAAGCAAGCAATTACGGTGGCAAAGAAAGGTCGAAGAACCACGCAACACATTTTTTGAGAAACTACCCAAGCACCATGGAGAATGTTTAGAATATTGTTACAGGTGCCGCACAGGCTCGTCTTACCAGAATAAACGTGCCATTTGTTTTAGAGTTTCTTTAGAAAAGTTACTTTTGCAGACGCCAGCGTGTGCAACTATTCTTTCAGCGTCTATAGACCATTGCACAAAAGCGCTTCTCGTCAGTGCCAGTTTCAGCAATTGTGTGTGTAACGCGTACTTCGCTCGCCTTCCTAAGCAACAAACATGCGCGTGCTGGACTGCGACCTAATATATGTGGACTATGATTTTCGTAAACATTAAAATTATAAATAAACAGAAATTAACCGCATTCGTGTAGGTCAGGCGGCAGGTTGCTGTTCATAAAAAGTGTGCAAAAATTTAAATTAAAAGAACTCCGCAACCGACAAGTCGGCCATCATCAGGGTGTAATTACAGGCTTATAAAATACACAAACACGCTATGAATATAAAAGAAAGAATAGATGCTTAAAGATAGAAGAAAGCGTAAAGTACAGAATTCCGAGATAAAATTTTAAATTCAAAAGAGGGCAACAAAAAATAGAAGAAAATTGGTGTCCATATTTTCTTTTTGTTTGCTTGCTGGGGGAGTTTCTTTTTGTTTGTTTGCTGGGGGAGTAGATAGCAAGACGTTTAAACAATTTCATCCATAAGTGAACATGGGGAAAAGGGATAATTCTATATAAGATATTTAATTTTTGGTTTTGTACAGTCTCCATCAGCGCTAAATTTACATGCCTTCCGACAAAAACATTCATATTTTTGTGGTTAAAAACTTTTTCAACCCCATGTTACGTTTATTTTTTTTTGCAATAGAAAAAAATACGTTATTACCACCTTCTCTGCCAAAAAAACACTGTACAGGAACTATTTGACAGACATACCAAGCAACGGCTCTATCTTATATTAAAAGAGCTCAACATTTGGTCCACGAAAGGCCTGTCTAAACTCATATTTGAACTTGAAAGTTTAGACAAGTCACTTCTCGTTTGTAACAAATCGGCCGCCTTATTGTAATGCCGAGAGTAGCCCGAGCTGGAAAAGGCGGTTTCCTCTGTCCGAAGCTCATGATTAAACCACCCTACTTAAGTGCTAATAAGAATAAAATTCACTGATGTAATTGTTAACAACAAATGTGACTGCGCCAAATTTCGACAAGTCCTAGATTGTGCACTATTTTTCTTGGGTTTATTACCGCTCCTCTTTGGACGCAGGTCGTAATGGTACAGAGCCGACTTCAGTCTGCGATTGCCACTCTTGAGCCTGTTTTAACTGCAGAAGAATACTCCACTCAGCGCGCGGCTGTAAAGTAATGTCACCACAGGTGAGAACGTTTCAAACGACATTATAGTTTTCTCCGCACACAACTCGCGCAAAAGCACCTTGACGTGGCTCGCCTCACTGCTGCCTGGGAACGCTTCTTTTCTGCAAAACCGAGTATTTTTTTTTTACACTGTTTGCACAATTTACCATTTAGCACTGATTGCCACCCATTGCAGAGAAGCTTCCAAGCTTGAAGCTGCCAAAAACATTCTCGATCGCCGGCGCCGGTAATTGAGACTAATTTTTTCACTCCTCTGTCTTTCTTGCCCTGACGTACACCAGTACGGAAAAGTAGCCATTTTTCATTACTGCCAGTAAAGAGTCGCCTCCAGAAACTTTCCCGTTCCGCGTAATTTCACTATTCAATAATGTCAAGGAGGAATTTTATTTTTTTATAGAATATATTGGCTATCATTTGAGAAAGGGTTATTGATGCGTTCTGCAAATTTTCTGCCAAGGCGAAGACTATAAAAAAACAAAATCGGCGGAGATTCTTTTATATGTCCCCGAAGCCCGATTTTTTTTTATTATTATTTAATAGCAAAGTGAGATTCGACTTCACTTACCAAACAACATGTGTTGAAAAGGTTTACAATGTAATTCTGCTCCGCTGATGGAGATCGTTTGAAAAGGGAAAGTTCTATTGAACGTCACCGCTCTGCGCGAGAATAAAAGCCCGACCACATAACCGTACGGGTAATCTTGTTTCCGTTCTACACCAAAAGACGAAGTCCGTCTCCAAGGCTGAAAAAGAAACATCCTGGGATAGCAATTTGAACAGCAGGTAAGTATTTTATGAGCTTCATTTTGAAAGCCATTTCGGTCAGGGGGCGCCTGTACATCAATGCTATTTGAGGAGACACCTCAATATTCTACGAAAGCATCATACATTCTCTAGAAGGACAGCACCATGCAACAGGTCGTCCAGCAGTCTGACTACTCAATTTTAGCATTTATTCCTCGCGTGCCATCCCTTACAAAAATATTTATCCACTTCCTACAGAATGGCTATAGCCAATAGCAGTGTTGCGAAGTTGCCACTCCGGAGTTGGAATGACTCCGGAATCATTCCGCATTTTCGCGACCCCGGAATGGAATGGCGGCAACGCTGAAGGAAAAGGAATGTGAATGGAAATAAATGCCTTTTTCCCGGAATAAAATAAAAATAAAATATGCCCGGTTATTTTTTTTTTTTAGGTTTACGGTTAGCTAAACCGAGCCAGTCAGTGAGTCAGTTGCTCAGAAATAAAATGAGCGGGAACCTGCTAGCATACTTGCTCCTTATTTGCATGCCATGCCCCATGATTTAAAAAACAAAGTTGCCCAGCGTTTCAAATTTTCGGTGGTATTCTCAGACCTTGATAAAATGGTGCGTCTGTGCCGCAGAATCAACGGTCCCCCAGCCAATTAAAGAGCAGTGCAGAATAAAACATCGGACCAAACACGTAGGTTTGCCACGGGAGTGGTGTACGAAATACCGCTGACTGGCGCGTTCGTGTACATTCGTCAGACGGGTAGGTGCGTCAATGACCGTGCACGCGAGCATGCGGCAGCCATGAGAGCAATCCCTCCCGGTAATCTCGCCAGTCATTGTAGTCGTTTCCCAGGCTCATCAGTTCTGCATGGTGTTAAGATTCTAGCGAAATATAAAGAAAAAGTGTGCCGAGAAGTTCACGAGGTATTCGAGATTATTGCAAAAGGAAATGAGTGCGTCAGCGAGCCCTCCCTTGCACACACAGGGAAATAGTTTGATTCACCAAGGGGTTTCATGGATTGTTGAAACAATAAGCGTTCTACAACAGTCTATATTATATGTTTTACTTAAATAAACTTCTGCTGCGAGTGCGCCTTGTGCCGTTTCCACTCTTCTTTGTCCCTCTCGTCTTCGGGCGCTTTTATAAGTTTGAATAAGCTAACACCCTGGAACTCCGCTCCACATCCAGAAAATCGAAGACCATTGCCATCCGTGGTCCGAGTACTTGCGGGTTATGTGAGCCTGCCACCTCGGCCGAGTGTCATTGTACTCGCCGGGACCAACGAGGCGACGTGCAGAGAAGCGCCACTAGACGGCAGTATATCCTTGCTCCTAGGTAAAGGTGTTGGCATTGCAAAGAGTTTTACGGAGCTTTAAGACGTCCGCACAATGTTTCTCGTTACGAACTTCCGGAACGAGCCACAGCACCTAACCAGGGGCACGAGTATAGACCTCGTCGAAGACTTCTGCTATCTAACCGATGCACTTGCGCTAGCAGAAGCATCTCGCGTACCAGGCCGTAAAAAGTCTGCACCATCGAAGTTCGACGTCAACCCGAAGCTGTCATTTCTGCAAAGACAAGAACTCATCGAGCTATTCTACAAATTTCACGACTGCTTCTCCGCGCCATCCGGGGTTCGCCAACCGACAACCTCAAAGCACAGGATTTTCACCATTGATGATGCGTACCCTGTTCGTCAACCGCCATACTGGGTTCCCTTAGAAGAGAGGGAGGACACCAGGTGCAGGTACAAGAAATGCTCAACGACAACGTCACCCAGGCTTGAACAGCCTGGGGGCCGCCCCGGTGGTGCTGATCAGAATGAAGGACGGGACCCTGCGATTTTGCGTAGACTACAGGCGACTAAACAAAATTACAAAGAAAGACGTCTATCCACTCCCTCCTATCGACAACACGCTTATTCGACTCCGCCACTCTCGTTTTTTTTTTTTGTCTGTACGTTTAAAGGGTGGATACTGGCAAATCTTGGTAGACGAGCTTGACAGAAAAAAGACGGCCTTCATCACTCCTGATGAACTCTACGAGTTCAAAGAGAGGCCGTTCGGACTCTGTACGGCGCCAGCGACGTTCCAGCGCGTTATGGACACCGTGTTGGCGGGACTAAAATGGCAGACATGCCTGGTCTACCTCGAAGACGTCGTCGTTTTTTCAAGCACCTTCGATGAGCATCTCCAGCGCCTAAAATCGGTGTTTCAGGTCATCAGGAGCGCCGGCCTCACACTCAAGCTGACGAAGTGCCGGTTTGCTTGTAGCGAACTGAAGTCTCTTGGCCACATCATTAGGAGCAAAGGTGTCCGCCGCGACTAGAGAAGACGACCGCCCTAGCTTCTTTCCAAATACCGTCCGACAAAAAGGCCGTGAGTAGGTTTCTGGGTCTCTGTGCCAACTACACGCGATTTGTTCATAACATTTCCCGGATCGCAGCGCCGCTTACTTACCTCACCAAAGATACAGTCGCATTCGAGTGTGTACGAGGAACAACAGCATTCGTTCGACGAACTCAATCGATATCTGCTGTCAACTCCGGTGCTGGGCCACCTCGACCAGGATGCCGAAACGGAAACTTAAAAAGACGCCAGCGACACCGGGCTTGGGGCACTGTAAAGGTGCAGGACGGCGCCGACAGAGTCATCGCGTATGCAAGCCGGGCCCTCTTCAAGACAGAAAGCAACTAATCGACAACGGAAAAGGAATGCCTTGGGGTTGTGTGGGCAATCACCAACCAAGTTCAGACCTTTCCTGTATGGATGCCCTTTCCGAGTTATAACCGACCACCACTCACTGTGTTGGCTTGCCAACCTGGACCCTGCGGGACTACTTGCGCGGTGGAGCCTGCGGCTGCAAGCGTTCGACATCACGATCACCTACAAGTCAGGACACAATCACAACGACGCCGACTGCCTGTCACAGGCTGCTGTGAAGTCGGCCCCGAAGGACACAGATAATAACGAGGACATTTTTCTCGCGGCATTGGACTTCACGGATATAGCAGCACGGCAGCCACACGACCCGGAACTTCGGGTGCTGATTGACCACTTGAAATTCGAAGGAGGCACGGTTCCCCGGATCCTTATATTCCTTCTACCTTCCTTCAGCCTTCGTTACGGTGTTCTCTACAAGACGAAATTTGGGGCTGGCAATCGGACGTGGCTCCTGGTTGTTCCGGAAGGTCTAGGTGAAAAACTCTTCGAGTCCTGCGACGACGATCCTACCGCTAGGCACCTCGGCTACAGTGGACGCTCGCACGCATTTGCGAGAAGTACTACTGGCCGAGGCTCCCGAAGTTCGTCCGCCACTACACCCGGACCTCTTGAGGGTGCCCACGTCGAAGGACACAGCCCATACATCCTGCGGGACTTCTCCAGCCGATTGCATTGCCGGTGGCTTCGTTCCAGCAGATTAGTATGGCATCGGATTGACTCGGCCCCTTTTCTGCTTCGACGTTGGGGAACCGGTGGATTATTGTGGCGACAGACTATCTGACACAATACGCGGAGACGAAGGCCCTTCCTTTCGGGACTGCTTTTGAAGTTGCCAAGTTCTTCAGTTCTTCACCGAATCTATTAATCTTCAGCACGGCACTCCAGAAGTCTTGATAACCGACCGCGTTCCGCCTTTCTGGCTCAGATAACTCGAGCGATTCTTCGTTTAAGCCCGATCATCCATCACAGGACGGCAGCATACCATCCACAGACAAATGGCTTGACCGAAACACTGAACAAGACGATCGCTGACATGATTTCTATGTACGTAGACGTGGAGCACAGAACCTGGCATAAAGTATTGCAGTATGTTACGTTTGCGTACAACACGGCGGTTCAAGAAACAACGGGAATGACGCCGTTCTAACTGGCACGCGGTCGAACGGTTACAACGATGCTCGACGCCATGCTACCTCACATGCCGACCGACGACGGCAACGACGACGGCAACGACGATGGCAACGACGACGCTCAACTGGCCTTTCAACGCGCGGAGGAGGCTCGTCAACTGGAAAGAATCAGGATTCAAGACCAACAGCGAGTCGACGCACACCGGTATAACCTTCGTGACGTCCACTTTCAGCCCAGAGACCAAGGATAACCCTCGTTATTGATCGTGTAAAGCTTTCGTAGGATTTCACTGTAACGTGCGGAAAACATACAACTGATTCGCTTCGTAACTATAACTTTTTTTTTAAGTTTAGGTGCACTCATTTTATTTCTTGTATGCGGTTGTTTTGTGAATTTAAAGCTTGAGCAGTGTTGAACATATTAGCACTTTAGCGACGAACCGACCATGCGCTTAGACCTATTCTCATATCGTGTTCCGCAAATCACGCGGATAGCAATGAGTGCGCTGATAACATCGCCTGCTGGCCTTCCCTAGAAAACTACAAAACAAACAGCAAGTATGAAATGTAGTTCACAGAGTTAGCGCAGGGCTGACTGAGCTAACACGGCGTTGTTGACTGCGCCGCACCTTGTCCGCCATAGGATTAGCAGATTTTTGGGACTTGGTGTATCTCAAACGCCGTTGGCTTATCAATAAAGCCTTTAAGTGGCATTGAATTGAAATAATTGCCGTGTATCTTTTCTACTTGATACTAAAGATGAACTGAACGTTTTCCTCGCCATTAATATTAAAACTGAGTTTCCTTTGACGAGCTTCTTTATGTTCTTGACCTGCAGAAGTACAGTCGGCACGGAATGAAACGCGAACAAGGAGCGCATGGTTTTCGACCCACGCTGAGTCACCTAGAGACGCAACACCGAAGTTTCGGATGCACTTAGCAAGAGTCTAACACATCGAAGGAGGAGCCATCTTCTTGCAGCTCCCATCTGGTTCGGGTGGTGGAGCATCTAGCGAAAACCATGCACACACTGTTCGCGTTTCATTCCGTGCCGACTGTACATACAAGACGTTCGCAGTTGTCTACTTGAACTGATAACAAGAAATATCTCGAGTGCTGAGGCGGACATCGGCCCTTTCTTTTCTAAAAAAAATAATGAAATGCTATTTTCTCAGCCTAATATCAACATTAACAAGCCCCAAAACACCCTTTTATGACGGCTAACAAAAACGTCAGTGCATCTTGTTATTTCCAAACGCAGTTCAAAGAAAATTTTGGCAAATACGTTGCGTCCTTAACACTTCAATGCTCTGCTAAGGCCCAACCTGTGCAGAGTTACATGCACAGAAAAAAAACACCGCGCTACAAACGTATAATATTAATAAGAATAATTAATATTATTAGTAGTAGTATTAGTATTATTATTATTAATATTATTTGCTCAAAAGGAATATTAACCTGGATGGCGTACCAGGCTAAAACCCGTACGCAACTGCGCCTGCAGCCCACCAACCAAGGAATGAAAATAAAATAAAACATGGAGAAGGAAATAATAAACGCAATATATACATACATGCACGCACGCACGCACGCACGCACACTCACACACGGATGCACACAAACACGCTCACATGCATACGAACACACAAACAAAACGTAAATGGGATTCAAGTTCGCGAGTTCCACTGTCATGTCTACTCTGGCAGACGTTGACAAATTGAGAGGCACATTGACACAGAACCAGTTCGGTACTGGGGAGGCGGCGAACGTGGGGCTTAGAGGAAATCCTCCATCCCGGCCAGGATCGGCCAAGTACTGTGGCGTCGGGTTCGTGCTCGAATGAGCTCAGGCTGCATAGAGACCTTTGGTTTCGAAGGAAGATGGATCGTTCTTGACTAACAGCAGCTTTCGGTCTAACGGTGTTTTGGCTCACGCCGTCTTCCCCGCTGCAGAACTCTGCTGTAACTAAGCGTCCCCCTATATGGTTCGACAGCGAGGCGGTCCGTTGAGCATCCATGGATAAATTCTATTTGAACGGCCACAGCACGAGTCAGAACCCTGGTGATCTGTTTATATATATTTCGGCCTTTGATTACTACACAACACTTTTACGTGCTTGATTGATTTATATGCGAGTGCAGCGGGTGGTGGCATACCCAATTCTCCCAGCAACGGCTTTTTTTAAACAGGCTATGTCATCGAGAACGTTCCTGACCACAGCACGCTGTAGGTTCCAAGATTCTACTGGGAAGTTCATGAAAAGCAACGAAAACTAAAATAAACACTGCTAAATGGCGTTCGAACCCCCTGCCTCCGCGTGGTAGCCGCGTGCAGTGCCCACATGGCGGTGCACGCGGTAATACAACACAAACAAGCGGACTTTATACGGTAGAAGAATTTATGAGTTTTAGAAAAAATGCTTAGAAAGGTTCCTTTCACAAAGACAACTATCTGTGCAATGACATTTTTTTTAGCTTCAGAGATTATGCGCAGGCGTGTAACTTTGTCACTGAAGTGTATGAATCCTCATGGTCGGAAGCTGATTGCAATCTGGGGATTATACTTGATTGCCGAATTAGCTGGACTCAGCAACGCGAAACCATCAAGTGGTGAGTATAAATATTTATATAGCATCATTTCTCAATTTACGCATTATATGATGATTTCACTTATTCATTCACTAAGATTCTAAATATATATATGGTGTATCATCAGCGACTCATTGTAATATACAATACAACACAATAACTTTAATTTCTCATCAATTGATAAAAGGGGATACCTGAAAAAAAAAAACGAAAGCTGCAAAACAGCTTGACGGGTACCTGCCTCCTTACATTGGTATACAAACAGCAGCTCGAGAAGAAAAATAATGAATAAAATATAAATTAATAAAAACTCTTGGTCTGACAGCGCACAATTCGATCAAAATTCAATAATATACAAAAGTGCAAAAAGAAGCAAGTAGTTTGGGACAATATACAGTTCAATCAAATGCATGTATTAACAATTTAAAAATCAATACATTTTCTAGACTTAGATTTTGTAGTTAGAGATTGCATGCTCAGATTTCTATGGCAAAATTGTTGAGTCGAAATGAAAAGCAGACCCTAAATAAACAAAATATTCCTTCAAGGTAGCGCCATTGACCGCGGCACACATGAGACAAGAAGTGTAAAGTTACAATATGCAAATGTTTCGCCTAAAACTGATATACTAAACTTATAAATATTTTCCTAAGCCGGCACATTCAAATTAGAACATTTTTGCTTGTCGTCAAACTGTGCAATTGCTATTAGAATTCAATCAACTAAATTCTACCCTGTACAATTCTTAAGCAAATGTTTCCCCTCCCCCTCCCTGCCCCGTGAGTAGTACGTGTCACACTCTGTGCCTGGCGTGGGTAGCAAATCAGCGCCAATCGATCTGAGAGCGTCGCAGTATCTCCGATCACTAGGTCCTAAATAAGACGCGCCACACTCCAATATCTCCTCAAAAACGCCGCGCTTTCGGCACTTTTTCCTTTTTTTATGTCTGACCATAGACAGCTTCACCTCCCCATAAGAAATACTACAATAAGCGGAAAGCAGCAAAAAGGACAAAGACGGGACGACGGACAATGAATCTCTACTTAAAATGTGGCAGTTAAGGCGAATATTTCAAAAGTTTATTAGTAAATCCTGGTCATTAATACGATAATAATCACCCTATATCCGTTATCGGACTCCCGCCTACCGCGGTTAATAACATTATCATAAATAAAGTTTTACACCTGTCTTTTTTAAGAAAAATATCATCAATCGCCGCGGAAATAACGTTTATATTCGCTGCTAAATATTTAAGAAATGTTGCATTATGGTGAAACATTTAAAATCTACTTCTTATTTCAGTAGATCTTCCCAAAACAAATGTATGTGATACCGACGCCTGTAAACAAAGAGGTGAGAATGCTTCATTTCAAAGTTTTTTATTAATATTATTGGCAGATTAAGTTTACTGTCAGGCGAAGGAAACATGAGGTCACCTATACGGAGCTCCGATGTGTGCCCAGAGCTTGTGCATCATGTATTCTCTGGTGGACACGGCACATATAATGGATTGAGAAACATTTCAAAATTACAACAACTAAGCAATTCATATAGCGTTACACTATACCCGGCTCCAAATCACAATTACGTAAACTGGACTGTCCTTACAACAACATACACTGCACTCTTAGAAAAAGGGTATGGATAGTCCTCCCTAAGAGGAGGAACGGTCTTGTAACCTATGTTCCTACATAAAGGGAGAAACCTTCGTCCCTGAAGCAGGGGAGCAAATAGTCCCTCCGTCGCCTGCGTCTCATTATGGCGGCCCTGAATCGCGCAAATCGAGCTCAATAAGGCTTAACGAGGACGCTACGTCTCTTGTACGGGACGAAAGGAGCAGCGAATAAAAGCGTAACACGAGCTTTCCGCGAACTGTATTTATTTCAGAAGCAAGGTCCCTCCGCAGGTACAGAAACTTAGGTTTCGAAAGCAGTTACTCAGTCTTCTCGTCGTCAGCACTGCGATGTTAAACGGAGACAACCGATACCTAGTTACTTCGCGCACTTCACGTCTTACCTTTGCTGTTCCTCGAGTCACAATTATTTCGCCAACAGCACACTCAAGGAGGAATGGCAAACCAAACCAATCAAACCGCGAAACCAAAAGCCGCTCTCAAAAGAACAAACTCGAAGCCGCTGTTTACCGCGTAGCGTGAAAGAAGGTTAAATCGCTTGCTACCAGATGGCAGGTTCAAGCAGAGTAATTGCAAGTCGCTAAGCTTGGTGGCGCTAAATACCACCAAACTCATGTTCTAAAAAAATATTTTTTTTATTTCCTCAGTCTACCCTTGCGCTTTCGGATCCTCTACTACACACACGCACACACACTGATCTCAATGACAATTGCTGGATCGCGTTTGCCCGCTCCGCGAATGCGGTCACTGGCGGCCATCTTTTGGTAGAGTTATATCACCTCTAGCCAAGATACAGCTGCTGAAGCCAACTGGCAGCCACCATCATCCATCCATGGCAGACGGCGTTTTGGCAGTTGTGGTCAAAGTAACGGTGGTTGTGGTGGCAGGCTGCCATCAAAATAGCGTGGGTGATATTCCGTGATTGATTGAAATTGTTTGACAAAACATGTTTTTAAAACCCGGCGTGAACGGTAGCCCGGTCTTTGAGGACCCGGTGAAAGTTTCACGAAATCGCGCAGCACCGGGGAAAAACAGCACAGCGCGCATCGAAAGTCGCATCGAAAAAAGCATCGAAAGCAGACGCCGGTACGTAGTCTGCTTTCGATGCGAGCTGCGCTGCTTTCCCCGGTGCTGCGCTTTCGTAGAACTTTCGCCGGGTCCTCAAGGACGAGGCTACCGTTCACGCCGGGTTTCAAGAATCTGCTTCGTCGAACAACTTCAATCAAGCACGAAATATCACCCACGGTACAGTGTACTAGATCTACGGCTATTTTATGGCAGCCTGCCGCCATTGCGCTGTCCCCCATATTACTATGATGGCTAGAGATGATATAACTCTACCAAAAGATGGCCGACCGTGGCCGTATTCCCGTCCATAGGCGGTGCTGGTCAAACGCGATCCAGCAATTGTCATTGAGATCAGTATACACACATTACTCAATCCACAAGCATCAGGTGAACATACATTGAGGGCCAGTGTTGAGGACATACACACACATGGCACATACAAACGTCAAGACAATGGCACACTAACCCGAACACTACGCCCGCGCTCTGCGTTTCCGTCTTTTATACTGGTCGTTTTGAACGTACGGAACATTTCGGTGACTCCCTAAACAATAAAAAATATTCCAAGCATGTTGATATTTTCCCAGAAATATCATACCCCTGAGAGTATTTTGAATGGCACAGGGGATGAATCTCTTATTAAAAAGTAAACGCTTGATCATGCCGTAATTATTTGAAAGCCAATAAATCAAGCCGCTCCAATGCGGCTCGAAGCCATGAGTTTGTTTCTCCGCACGGCACGTCGTAGCCTGTATTTCTATTGTAGTGTCCGTTTTTCTATTTGTGCTGTTTGCGCACGGCTTCAATTGCCGTCTTGAATTAATCTCTGTAGAGAGGATATTCACTCAGCTAGTGATGCTGCACGGGCAGAGAAATCGCTTTTCGATCAACTTTAATGCAGTGAAAGCCGCGACTTGCGGCAGGTGTTTACGGAGCTACGCCGTGGCGAGCTCGAAAACTTCTAGCGCTCATCCCAGCGCGCCACTTGGAGGGCAGTTTCTCCAGGAACCGTAGTATATTTAACCAGCAAAATAAAGGGTAGCTTTTTTCTTTCTTTTTTTCGATTTTATCTACTATTTCTTTTTAATGCTGAAGTTCCACACTGTAAATATACGTGCTTTCCGTCATAATTTCGTACTTTTCAGTCCTTTCTACAGAGCGCAATAGCTATCGGGGAGGAGACAACCGACAGTCACATTGGCCACACTACGATAGGAACTTACTGTTCAGACCAGCGTTCCAACATGACAATCCGCACGTCGACCGATTGCACCTAATCCCTCAAGTGGTCTTAAACTCTTTAATGTAAAGCGGAATGTTAACCTGCGACACCCCACCCCTCCGATCAGGGCCCGACCAGCCGCATCAATGCCCGACAGTTTACGTCATCTCATCTTGTTACGCCACTGATACGCGAACACACGGTCACATCGGCGATAATTCCAGTCTTCTGTTCACAACGCACAACACTGCCATCACGATGTTGCTGCTATCTTGCTGACACGCAGAAATACAAAGCCACGTTGATTGCCGGTTGGCACTCGGCATCGGAAAACAGAACCGAACTCAGCACGGAAGGCACCTAGGCAGCCGGCAGCAAAAGCTGCCGGTGTTGGACGCAGTTCCTGCGATTGCATAACGTCCAAACCATAGGCAGAGTTCCGTGTGGTTGCGGTACTGTAGATCCGCGTGCGTCCCGCAATCCAGAGACGCCCATGTCACCCAGTGTACTTAGTGCTGCTGGCACTGCTCCGGAACTTCGCTGTTTCTAGCGGCTTCGTTTGCTCGTTTGATAAAATTAGTGATAAAAACATTGATGCAACCGAAATGTTCTGCACGTTTGGTCTAGAAGACGGAATTACAGCCGGCCTTTGCTGCCGCTTAAGCTCAATCAACTCAACAACATTTATTAAACAACGTGGGCGACGTGCTCGAAAAACGAAACCGAAAGAAGGTGAGTCGGGAAGGCGAAAGCTTTCTCCCGTCTGCCTGGAGAAGGAGGAAAACGTCTCGCTCCTCCCTTCTTCTCGTGTCCGCTTGGGGGCGCGTCAGTAGAATGGAGGAAGACGCGCCGTTGCTACCTTTTTCCCCATTTTTTCTTAGAGTGTGCTACAACATGCGTTGGGAGGCGTCAAGGATATAAATTATGTTTCATTTGCTGTATGGACGTGATGATTGCTTCATGAGTGAATTATCATAATCGTGATGCTTCTTAATGTAAATATTCAGTATATATAGCCTGGCGGGCGAACCCCAAGGAGGGAGGAAGGGGGGAACTATAGGTTTTCCCACTCATTTTAATCCAAGCGACGGACAATTTAATCCAAGTGCCACCAAATGTAATCCAAGCGCCACATAATTTAATCCTTGCGCTACCCAATTTAATCCCTAGGTCAATCAATTTAATCCACTATATATATATATGCATTTCTGGTCTTCGGCGGTCGTGTTTGCTTACACATTTGATAACTTAGAATAATTTTTTATACAATTACATTTTCGGGGGACAACTGATCATTTGATCCCTATTGTGATTACTTAGAGTTACTAGTACCACTATTGAAGAAGCTTAGTTGATATTGTCACGGGTGGTGACCAAAATAAAAATAAATAAACAGGAAGAAATAAACGTTTAATGTGGCGAACTTGTGCCAAAACAAAAAAAGGAATAGAAAATAATAACAAAGCGTCGCGAGCGTCGAAGTCGGCGAGACAGCAGGGTCGAACGCTGGGGCGAAAACTGACTCCGCTCGTCTTATGTACCCTCGTGGGTTTCTAGATCATTCGCCGTAGAACTTTCGGTGCGTAGAATATTCGGAACTCGATCAGACGAGAATGCTCTCGAACTTACGAGAAGGCCTAATTGAAATAATAAATAAAAGGACAGTCGCTGACTGGAATTGAACCTATACCGTCCGCGCGAAAGTCAAGCGCGGTAACCGCTTGGCCGCGCTCGCAGACGCGCGTAGCATTACTCCCCCTTTAAAAGCGCATCGTCTCGATGCGACGTGCCGGGAAACAAAAATAGCTAAACAAAAAAATAATGGCGAACTACGTAGACTCGTGCACCACAATCCTCACGAGCGTATTACAATTCACAGTCCTATCGATCATAGTACGGCTTGAGTCGCACGACGTGGACGACTTCCGGTCGTGGAGGGCGGCGTGATGAAGTCCGTGTTCCGTCGGGCATCACCTCGTAGTTGAGATCCCCGAGTCGACGAAGCACTTTGTAGGGTCCAAAGTAGCGTTTCAGGCGTTTCTCGCTGAGACCGCGGCGGCGAATCGGTGTCCACACCCACACCCTGTCTCCAAGCTGGAAGTGGACGTCCTGACGACGAAGGTTGTTGCGGCCAGTGTCGACACGTTGTGGGGCTTTAATCCAAAGTATGGCGAGCTGACGGACTTCTTCTGTCCGTTTGGCAACCACCTGGGCGACGTCGCTTCCGTCGACAGACGGTTCGTGGGGTAACATTGCGTCCAGCATTGTCGTCACTTTGCGACCATGAACCAGTTGAAAGGGGATAACCCCGGTGGTCTCTTGCACGGCCGTTTTGTAGGCAAAAGTGACATACGGCAACACCTCGTCCCATGTCTTGTGCTCGACGTTGACGTACATGGAGATCATGTCGGCGATGGTCTTGTTGAGTCTTTCCGTCAGCCCGTTGGTCTGCGGGTGGTACGCCGTGGTGCGACGATGGCTGGTGTGGCTGAGACGAAGGACTTCTTGTGTCAGCTTAGCCATGAACAAGGATCCACGGTCTGAGATCAGGACGTCGGGAGCGCCGTGCCGGAGGACGATGGATTCAATGAAAAACTTGGCAACTTCCACAGCAGTCCTGGAAGGAAGGGCTTTCGTTTCAGCGTACCGCGTGAGATAATCTGTGGCGACGGATGATCCAGCGATTTCCCGACGTCGACGGCGGAAAAGGGCCAAGTAGATCCATTCCGATCTGCTGGAAGGGTGCTGTTGGCGGAGGAATTGGCTGCAGGGGTCCGGCCGGCCTCGTGGGAGGTTTTTTTGTGTCCCTGGCATTCATAGCACGACCGTGTGCATAGATGGACGGTTTTCGGGAGCTTGGGCCAGTAATACTTTTCCCGAATACGGGCCAGTGTCCGGCTGTAACCAAGGTGTTTAGACGTCGGGTCGTCGTGGCAGGCTTGAAAGATCTCCTCCCGAAGGTCGGTCGGGATTACCAGCAGCCATGGCGAGTCGTTGTTCCCGAAGTTCTCTTTGTAGAGTACACCTTGTCGAATGGTAAAGGTCGTCAAGGCGCGTGAAAAAAACACGTGGTTTGGCACTTCCGCGCCCTTCCAGGTGCTCTATTAGTGCGCGCAGCTCAGTATCGCCTCGTTGACGTCGGGCCATGTCGTCGGTGTTCACTGCGCCCAGGAAACACTCGTCGTCATCGTCGTCGTTGCTACCGGGAGGTGTCTCGACAGGGGCTCTGGACAGGCAGTCGGCGTCGCTGTGCTTGCGGCCTGACTTGTAGACCACAGTCACGTCGAACTCCTGCAGTCGGAGGCTCCATCGAGCGAGGCGTCCTGAAGGGTCCTTTAGGTTCGCAAGCCAGCAGAGTGAGTGGTGGTCCGTGACAACAAAGGAACGGGCTCCCGTACAGGTACGGGCGAAACTTCGTGATGGCCCAGACAACCGCAAGACATTCCTTTTCAGTCATGGAGTAATTTATCTCCGCTTTGGATAGTGTCCGCCTTGCGTAGGCGATGACTCGCTCGGTGCCTTCTTGCACTTGAAACAGTACCGCGCCAAGTCCGGCGTTACTTGCGTCCGTATGAATCTCGGTTTCCGCATCTTGATCGAAGTATGCAAGAACTGGAGGGGACTGGAGTTGTCGCTTCAGCTCGTCGAATGCCTGCTGTTGCTCCTCGACCCATTCGAACTTCTGGGCGTCCTTTGTGAGGTTTGTGAGCGCTGCGGAAATTCTTGCGAAATCGCGAACGAAGCGCCGATAGTACGCACATAGTCCAAGGAATCTTCGTACGGCCTTCTTGTCTGCCGGCGCTGGGAATGCCGCGACGGCGCGAGTCTTCTCTGGGTCTGGGCGAACACCATCGTTGCTGACCACATGGCCTAGGAACTTCAGTTCGTCATAGGCGAACCGACACTTCGATGGCTTGAGAGTGAGACCGGCGGTCTGTATTGCTTGGAGGACAGCTCGGAGTCGTCGCAAGTGCTCGTCGAAGTCGCTTGAAAACACTACGACGTCGTCAAGGTAGACGAGACAGCTCTGCCATTTCAGCCCAGCCAGTACGGTGTCCATGACACGCTGGAAGGTTGCTGGTGCCGTGCATAGTCCAAAAGGCATCACCTTGAACTCGTACAGTCCATCTGGCGTGACGAAAGCTGTCTTCTCTCGGTCCTGTTTGTCGACTTCGATCTGCCAGTAGCCGCTCTTCAGGTCCATTGATGAAAAGTATCGAGAATGGCGCAGCCGGTCTAGCGTGTCGTCGATGCGGGGGAGTGGATAGACGTCTTTCTTCGTCACAGCGTTCAGCTGCCGGTAGTCCACGCAGAACCTAAGCGTTCCGTCCTTCTTCTTAACCAGTACGACTGGAGAGGCCCACGGACTGCTTGAAGGTTGGATTATGTCGTCGTTCAGCATCTCTTGAACTTGCTCCTGGATTACCTCCTCTCTTTTACGGAGACTCTGTACGGCGATCGATGCACAGGGCGCGCGTCGTCCTCGGTAACGATGCGGTGCTTCGCAACGGTGGTTTGGCGCACCTTCGACGACGTCGCAAAGCAGTCGCGGTATTCGGCGAGAAGGTTCATCAGCTGTCGTCGTTTCGGGCCCGGAAGCTTAGGGTCAATGTCGAGCTCCGCTGGCGACGTACTGTCTTGCTGAGGTGACGAGGAGGATTCGTCAGTAAGGGCGCCGATTTCGGCGGAGTTTCGGAGTTCTTCGACCTGGCCCACTGCTGCACCTTTTGTGAGGTGTTGCGCTTCATTTCGGAAGTTCGTCACGAGGACCAGAGTGCGGCCATCCTGAAGTTCAGCAACTCCTCTTGCGACGCCTATTCCACTTCCAAGAAGCAACTGGAGGCTTCCTTCGAGCAGAACTTCGCCGCAGAAAGCTGCGGTGATCCCGACGGGTACGAAAACACTCGACCGCGGCGGTAGGTTCACGTGGCTTGCGAGGACTCGGACCGCAGATGACGTCGCTTTGGGTTCCTCCAGTGGTGAAATAGGTTTTCGTAGCGTCAACCGGTTTGCCCCGAGGTCGATGACGGCGCCATACTCGCAGAGGAAGTCCATACCGAGGATAACGTCCCTCGAGCAGTCTTGCAGAACGACGAACTTCACAGGGCACGTCTCACGGTGGATCTCGACGCGCGCAGTGCATCGCCCGACTGGTGTGATGAGGTAGCCCACCGGCGGTTCGTACTTGAGGGCCTTCCCACTGCGTTGTCACTTTTCGCAGGCGGCGAGAGAGCCTCCCACTCAAGACTGAGTAGTCTGCTCCGGTGTCCACGAGTGCCGATGCGTCGTGACCGTCGATAATAACGTTTAGGTTGTTGGACATCGTTGCAGGCGCGTCGGTGCGATGCGGGGCGTTGGGAGAGTGGGAGCGCTCCGGCGTTCTTGGAGGCTCTTTACTACGGTCGTCTTCGGCAACGCCACCTCCAGGCGTTGCCGCACTTAGTTTTCCCGACGAGATAGGCGGGACAGGCTGTCCCGACGAGAGCGGCGGAAGGGCGAGAGCGCACGTCATGGCGAAGGCGAACGGGAACCTCGGGGTCGAGTCGGCACCGGGGACAGGGGTCGTCGGAGGTATTCCTCAATGTCACGAGGGCGTTCGCCATACCTTGGGCGAAGGCCGTTCGGCGCAAACCCTCGTAGGCCCATTTGACGATAGGGGCACCTCCGATAGACGTGGTCGGCCTCACCGCAGTGGTAGCATAGCGGTCGCCTGTCGGCCGTCCGCCACACGTCGGTCTTCCTCGGCGAGGGTTGCTCCGGACGGACGTACTGGACCTGTCCTTCTTGACGCCGAGGTGACTGCGGCATCGGAGGGTCTCGTCGTGGTGGTGCAGTGGCCTGGCGGTTAGCTGGCGGTGGTCGTCGGGCCATGGCAGCGTAGCTCAACGTTGGTTCCTCTGGCGGCGTCGTGTTGGTGGAAATTTCAGGCTGGACGGCTCGGATAACCTCCTCCCGGACAACCTCGGCGAGTGATAGTGAGGACGGGCTATCTGCAGCGGGGAGCATCTTGCGGAGCTCTTCCCGGACAACTTCGCGGATGATGTCGCGAATGCTGGGGATGCAAGGGCTGATGTCGTGGCCCAATGCAGAAGAAGCAGCGATGCTCGAGTGCCGATGGTAGTGGCCGGCTCTTGCGAGGAGGGCACGTTCCATGCTCGTGGCTTCCTTGACGAAATCTTCGACGGTGGCTGGAGGGTTGCGGACAAGTCCACCGAAGATGTCATCCTTTACGCCTCGCATCAGGATCCGCAGCTTCTTTTCGTCGGTGGCTTGAGGGTCGGCGCGAGCGACCAGGCGCAAAACATCCTCAACAAAACTGGTGATCGTCTCGTTTGCGCCCTGGGTCCTCATTCGAAGAAGGTCCTTGGCTCTCTCCTGTCGATATTGGTTGGTGAACGTCCCTCTCAGTGCATTCTTCCAGGTCAGCGAAGTCTCGCGATTCTCGAACCAGTGCCTGGCCGTTCCTTCGAGCGCGAAGTAAAGACTCTGAAGGTGGTGTTCGTCCGTCCATCCGTTGTGCTGGGCCACTCGCTAGTACTGTTGGAGCCAGTCCTCGATGTCTTCATAAGGCTCACCGTGGAAAGACGCGGGCGTACGGCAGCGACGGGAGGACAACGACGGGTGGAGTGGTCATCGTCGCGGTCTTCTTTTGATTTCTGCGGCCGGGGTCCGAGTTCTGGGGTAGGCCTTGGTTAAAGCGACTTGACCGGGCCTTCGTCTGGTCTTCTGCGAAGGGTAGCCTCCCTGGGCTGAGCACGTCACTTGGCCGGCGTGTTTTCGGAGGGGTACGGTCCACGGGCATAGAACGTAAATACCCTACACCTCCACCGAAATGTCACGGGTGGTGACCAAAATAACAATAAATAAACAGGAAGAAATAAACATTTAATGTGGCCAACTTCTGCCAAAACAAAAAAAGAGAATAGAAAATAATAACAAAGCGTCGCGAGCGTCGAAGTCGGCGAGACAGCAGAGTCGAACGCTGGGGCGAAAACTGACTTCGTTCGCCCTGCGGAGTCCCTTATGTACCCTCGTGGGTTTCTGGATCATTCGGCGTAGAACTTTCGGTGCGTAGAATATTCGGAACTCGATTAGACGAGAATGTTCTCGAACTTATGAGAAGGCCCAATTGAAATAATAAATAAAAGGACAGTCGCTGACTGGAATTGAACCTATACCTTCAGCGCGAAAGTCAAGCGCGGTAACCGCTCGGCCACGCACGCTTTTTTTCTTTATTCAGCGCATATTTACATGTTTACACTAAAACCCACTACCCGATGCTTTCGGGCAGCTGTACATTTAAAATTATTTTATCTTGTATAAACTCTCCAACGTATCTGCCCACTCGGGCAGTGTCTGGCTGTACTCATATACACTCTTGACTTGTGTAATCAACTCAATGAAAAACAGGCGTGCAGATTTCGGAGGCTGTTCAGCATGCCTCGCAGACATACGAGATTTCCACAGACTGAAGAGCGCAAGAACCATAATCATGTCATATGGAACAACCGAATAAGGCTCAACAGGAAGGAATCGTATCGTATACGACGTTATGCATAATTCCTTTTTTAAAGTTCTTTTCAAAACATCCCAAATAAAAATGGCATCCCAACAGTACAGGAAGTCATGCTCAATCGTTTCCGGTTCCTTACACAGCGGGCAGTTGACTCCGCCAGGCACAATTAAACCCCTTTCACCAAGCCACAGCTTCACAGGCAAGGTCTGGCCGTGCAATCGAAAGAAAAACGACTTTGCTGCTGGAGGTATGGCCATTTTCTTAACTCGCGCCAAGACGTCCTGTCCTGGTTTATCTTCGAAATACTTCCGATACAGCGGTACGGGAAAAAGGTTGTCAAGAAAGTCGCGATACAACTTTCTTCGGGTGACCGAAGCCAAATATTCGTAAGAATACCTTATACTTAAAAACTTAAAGGCTTCAATAACCTCTTTGACAAATCCAACCATTTTTGCAAGGGGCCGATCTCCGAAGATAAAATGAAAGACGGGATAAAACTTACTAGCCTTGTTTGAAACATAACCCGCAGAAGCGGGTGCCTCTGTTCTCGTAAATAAAGAAAACGCGAAACGAGTTGTCGGATAAACAAGTGTGATAACCCAAGTCCTCCTTTGGAAGGACGCAGAAAAATATTATCTCTTCGCATCGGCTCCCCAGCACTCATCCAAATAAACAAAGCAAACACTCTATGCATCTTTTGTATACAGCTGCGCGTGCAGTATAATACCTGTAACACGTACCAAAGTTTTGCAATCAAAAAATATTACACACTGTAGCTCTTGTAAAAATTGACATGTTGCGCCCACCCCATTTACCCGTACGTTCTTTTAAATCCTTTGTAACACCATCCCAATATGGCATGCTTTTCTTCAAGTGATCTAGCGGAGCTCCAAGGTACTTGTTTGGAGAGTCGCTCCACTGAATGCCCTCAAAAAAAGTCGGCTTTGTGGCCCAGTCCCCGCACAATACTCCAAGACACTTCTCCTTATTGATCTTTGCTCCTGTCACATCACAGAACTTTTTGCATAATTCAAAAACTTTGGTGACACTGCTTTTGTCCTTAAAAAACACAGCAATATCGTCGGCGTATGCTAAGACTTTTACTTCTGCGCTACCCATCGTAAACCACTCCACGTGTTTGTTCTCTATAATGCTCAAACATAGCGGCTCCAGATAAAGACTAAACAACAATGGTGACATGGGGCACCCCTGCCGTACAGAAGAAAATACATTTATCTTTTCAGTCACGGAGTTATTTATAACCAATCGTGTGGTGCATCCAGTGTACGCCATCTTAACACCATCACAAATAACTTTCCCAACGTTAGCTTTAGATAAAATATGCAATAGTGTACCATGACACACTCTGTCAAAAGCCTTCTCCAGATCAATTTGTATCATTGCAACCTGACTTCCCTCAGGATTGCCACTTTCGATAATGGTTCGAGCTACATGAATATTTGTCTGGATAGTTCTGCCTTTAATCCCACAAGTCTGGTGTTCCCCTACCAGATCAGTCACTACGTGTTAAATTCGTCTAGACAAAATCCTTCCAAAAATTTTGTAGTCAACATTACTTAAAGCTATCGGGCGATAGCCCGACGGCTGTCGTCGTTTAAGAGTGTCATTTGATTTCGGTATTAGTATCGTGTGCGACTGTAAGAACGAAGGCGGTAACGCCTGGAGTTCATAAGCTTCTCGTACAACTTCAAGGTAAAAAGGGCAAAGCTGAGCGCGGAAGTGCTGATAGAACTCTGCGCAGAGACCGTCAGGACCAGGCGTTTTGTGGGCAGCCATTCCCTCGATAGCTCTGTCGATCTCAGACAATGTGATGGGTTCTTCCATCCACTCTTTCGCTTCTTGCGAGAGCTCTGGGGCTGTCCGGAGCAGATTATTGATGGCCGTCATATCCTTGGGCCTGTCCTTGCCTCCAAACAGTTCGACATAGTAGGCGACAAACACCTTTTTAACGTCGTCTTTGTCAGAGCTGACGACACCGTTTTGGTCCACAGACGTTATCTCCTTTGCAAGCGCAAACTTCCGTTCGTCAGCCAGAGCACGCTTTGTGGGCTGTTCGCCCAGAAGAAACTTTTCAGCCCTCGCCCTCACAACCGCTCCACGATACCGTTTATCTTGAAAATTCTGAAGCTTCGCTTTTAGTGCATTTATCTCTGTGCTCAGTTCACCTGGTTTATCGCTCTCGTCTTTGAGCAAGTTGCGCCAGTATTGCTGCATCATTTTTTCTTCCTTCCTTGAATTAAAGCTTAAAATAGACGACCTTTCTATTGCTAATGCTTTCACTTCTTGCTTAAAATCCTCCCATTTCTCCATGTAACTTAGGCCCCTACTCGCAGTTATTTTATTTAAAATTCTTATCACTCCTTTTGTAAATATTTCATCTTTTAGCAGGGTGACATTAAGTTTCCAGAGTTGCCAATTAAACTTAGGCCGTGATTTTTCCTTCTTCTCCACCATTACAGTTACTAGACAGTGATCACTGAAGGGAAGCGGTTTGACAGAGTATCCCATGGTGTATGGGGCAAGGTCTGTAGACACATAGATCCTGTCTAAACGTGCGTGTGAGGACATCTGATAGTGTGTGAAACGTAATTCGTTTTGCGTATTAAGCATCTTTGCGACGTCCTCTAATTCGTTATCATCCATTATTGTTTGCAAAAGCTGCGCGCTCCTGTCGCCAAGCAGATTAGCTGAAGACCTATCTTGTGGCCTACTTACACAGTTGAAATCGCCTAAAAGAACAACACATCTGTCACATTTAAAGTACTGTTCTACTTGTCAAAAATATGTTTCCCTGTCATTAATTCTATTTGGCGCGTAAACGCACAGCACCCGCCAAGGTTGATTTTTCCTTGTAAAATCACAATTAATAAGTCGCCCTTCATTATCAGCGGCGATTTTCAGATCAGCTAGTTCAATAGTTTTCGAAAGAAATAAAAAACATCCTCCCGAGTTACCGATGGCATGACTCACTGCAATTTCGTATCTGCTCATGAATGGTTTTAAAGCCTGCATTATCTGTTCGTCATCATCCATTTTGGTTTCCTGGAGGGCAAATACATCTATATTTTCGTCATTTACCAGTCTTTGCAAGTGGTACTGTTTTTTCCGGGAATTTAACCCTCGCACATTTAAAGTACCACACCGGAGAGGTACTGTACATTAGGTTCAAGCGTGTTTGTTTATGAAGTTAAAGCTTTCCGGGCTTACCAATGGAAAGGAAAACCCCGCTCTTCAACGCCGCTTTCACCTACGTACATGTCGGTCGTCCAGTGACTGCTGCTCACACGGAGTCTTTACGTCTACAACCGTCCACTTGGCTCCGAGATTTGGTCCCGGTACGCAACTTCTTGGGTCCACTCACTTGCCACGGTAAACCACCTCCACCGCCGTCTTCTGCTGAGGCTTGGGAACGTTCGCGTTGTCGCTTTGCTACCTGGTTGGCGTCGACTTCCTCCATTTCTTCGATTTCGCTGTCCCGGGTCTGTTCGTCCTCCTCGGCGTTTGTTTCTTTCGCTTTTCCCTTGACTTGTGGCAGACTCTTGCCTTCCTTTTCGGCGTCTTCCTTCGTTTGCTTATTTTCCTTAGTGTTGTCCCGTTGAGCTGTCATCGCTGCATCACCCTGTTTTGCTACGAGGTTATCCCCGGTCATTTCTTTGGTGCTTGGGGTCTGAGACCCCGTCTCCCCCGTCGCCGCTTCCGCCTCTGCCTCGTCCATCTGCCAGTCGTTCGCTTCTAGGTCTTTCCGTTCGTGGGCAACTGATGCATAGGTACGGACACAGTCTGTGCCCTCGTGGCCAAACTGATGGCATTCCTTGCATCGCGGGACGCAGCAGTCTCTCCTAATGTGTCCCTTCCGTCGACACCGAAGGCAGAGAGGGCCCTCCCAGGCACAGAAACAAGAACCTTGCAGCCTTCGACTCGAATCTCGTGTGGCATGTCGTCCACGGTGATTCCATCTTTGAGCTTCATGCGTACAATTCTTGTGTTCGTCTGGACATTCTCAAAGCCCTTCTCGCGGAAGTGGTCTCTGCTGATATCGGCGACCTTGCCAAACCGCTCTAGTTCCTTACGCACCTGGCAGTTGGGCACGTCGTAAGGAACCCAATGCAACTTGACTCTGACTTCCATGCTGACCGGGTCGAAAACTAGGCAACGCCCACCTTTAACTAGTAGTTCCTTGGTCTCCACCAAACGTTGCTTTGCTGCCGGGGAGTGTAGCCGCAACATCCACACATGGTTCATTTGGTAGGCGCCTGCCGATGCCAGCTCTTGAAGCACACGCAGTCTTTCCATCTCCTGTTTAAAGTCTTGAATACGATAGAGGCGGTTTCTTACGTCGCAGTGCAGTAGTACTGTATTCGTTGCGAGATATCCTGTTGGCAGAGGAGGCAAAATAATCTTATAATCAGATGACGCTTCAGAAACAGAGATACCGCGGCCAAGCGTGGCCGTTACTGCCGCTCCTTCGGAGCCCGTTATCGCACGTCCGTTCACCTCGGTGGCCGGAAGTCGAATCCCTCGGCCACGCACGCGCTTGCTCGCCGACGCGCGTGGCAATATAATTAGTCTTTTGTAATATTGAGTTATTGTGGCGCCCTCGAATTTATATTAGCTGAATGGACGTTTTGTTTAACCTTTCTTATTACGCGACTTAACATTGGTACAGTTCAGATGATACAAGTACAATTGCAATTTATGATCCTTAGTTTAGTTTTCAGAAAAAAATCAACTGAATCTGCCCTGATACAGATTAAATACAAAATAATTTCAAATATAGAAAACAATGATTACACAATTAAAATCTTCTTAGATTTTAAGAAGGCGTTTGATTCAATTAAGCACCCAATTATATTACAAAAATTGGAGTCATTTGGAACCAGAGGGATTGCGCTGAAAATAATTCGTAGTTATTTTTCTTCCCGATTTCAATATTCAACACTACATGGTTTTAAGTCAGAGTTGGAACCCATTAGATTCGGTGTTCCACAAGGCTCTATTCTTGGGCCTTTATTATTTATTTTATATATAAACGACATTGTGACTATACCTCAATCACGCCATAATATTTTATATGCTGATGATTCGAACGTCTTTTTTTCAAGTAGAGACCTGCTTCACCTCGAACAAGTCTCCAATTACTGGCTAGAAAATTTATTTGTGTGGTTAAAATATAATCAATTGCTTCTAAACACTAGTAAAACAAAATATATTAGTTTTAGATCAAAGAATAAACCAGTTTCCTACGACTTAAATATTTGTTTTGAAGGATTAAAAATTGAGCACGTTAGAACACACACATTTTTAGGTGTCTTGTTTGAAGAAACCCTCAGTTGGACTCACCATATTGAGAAAATGAGAATCTGTATATCAAGAGCTATAGTGTCATTAAATAAAATCCGGAAATATTTACCTAAGCGGTTAAAGTTACAACGGTACTTTACACTTATTTATTCACAACTGCAATATTGTATATTAGTATAGGGTACAACTACAAAAACAAATATCAGCAAATTACTAATATTGCAAAAAAAGGCTGTTCGATTTATTGGAAATCTTCAGAAATATGATTACTCAATGCCACATTTCGGGAGTATAAGATATTGACTGTAGAGCAAATTATGTCCCTAAAGATATCAATCGATATTTTTAACAAGATCAGGTGGAATCAATTACAATTTTTTAACACGAATCAAAAAAAAAAACCTGGAAACTGCAGTCTACTATGTAGTCATCATGTAAAAAGCAAAGCTCGTACAAATAATGGCTTCCAGCAACTTTCATATATAATTCCAGACACATTGAATACACACCCTACCATAGCTCAAATGGTGCAAAACAATGGTTTCTTTCGGGCATTCAAAAATAACTGTTGTATTTTGTGTGAGTGATTCGTGTTGCGCGAGCTTTCGTACTGCAAGAAAAGGAAGAGAAAGAGGGTTTGCTCGAAACGACGGAGCGCGCTTGTGTCTTTCTTCCTTGAGGTGTCAGTATTAATTCCATCACATAACATTTGGTGCCGAAACCCGGGAATTAACTACAACCAGGACATGCCGCACCCAAGCCAGGAAAGTATCGAACGCCTCAGGAGAAAAAGGACAAGCCTGCGAGCCGCCACAACGAGAGTGATCAACGAGATCGGCGCCCTGCTGACCTCGGATCCGACTGAAATAGGTGAGCTGGAAGAAAAGCTTGACATTCTTCTCCTAAAAGAAGCCTCCCTAAAAGAGCTCGACAGAGAAATAGAGCCATCGGTCGAAGATGAAGCTCTAGAAGAGGAAGTGAGTGGCGCTGAAGGGTATGCTGAACGCATCAGCGTAGCCAAAACACGAGTGAAGCGGAATTTCAAGGAACACGAAACGAGGAGCAATACAGCGTCCGGTTCTTTGACACGCGGCAGCGACTCAGGAGAGCCTTCAGTTAACCACGCCTTGTCAACAGTAAGGCTACCGAAATTGGAGATCGCTAAATTCGGAGGAGACATTCGATTATGGCCCGGCTTCTGGGGCCAATTCAACGCAACGATCCATCAGAACGAGTCCCTCTCCGACATTGACAAATTCAAGTACCTGAAAAGCTACCTCATTGGTAGGGCTGACGTCGCGATCGAGGGACTCCAATTGACAACCGAAAACTACCAGGTTGCCCTCGACCTTCTTACGCAAAGATTCGGACAAAAGGACCTAATTGTCGAAGACCACATGTCGAGGTTGTTGGCTGTTAGAGCGGTTCACGACTCCAGGAACGTCGAGAGACTCAGGACGCTGTATGACCAAATCGAAACGGGTGTCCGCAGCCTTGAGGCCCTCGGGGTCGAAGAGAAAACATATGGAGTGCTGCTCCTAACGGTTTTACGTAAAGCGATACCAGCCGATATTGGGCTGGAGTACAGCCGGAAGGTAAACGCGCAGTCAGTAAACCGAGAGAACGAGTTGCGAGGGTTCTTGAGTTTTTTGAAAGGTGAGGTGGAGTGCCGCGAAAGGATGCAACCGGTAACTGAGGGAACGGTTCGCCGGCGGAGCGACAGCGACAGCGCAGAGGGACCCAGAGTTGCATCGGCGGCGGTGCTTACCACAACAACCGAGGCAGACAATAGATGCGTGTTTTGTCGCACGGACGATCACGGCCCGGACAGCTGTGTTTCTGGGTTGTCACTGGAAGACCGAAAAGCCGTCCTGCAGCGAGAAAACCGCTGTTTCCGTTGCACTAAAAGAGGGCACTTGTCACGAGTATGCAGGGGCGCCAGATGGCTGAGATGTGCGCGGTGTGGCGGACGACACGTCACCGCCATGTGCAATCCCAACGTGACAAGACGCGGTACGCAAGCGGAAAGGGACGCAGCGATCACAGCGGTGAAGGAGGTAGCAGGAGGAGAGGTTCTGCAGTCATCACTCGGAATCCAAGACAAAACAACCGGACGAAGCAAGAACCAGGTGCTACTGCAGACAGCACGCGTGTGGGCCGAAGGTCTTCAGGGGCGCACGCTCCTCAGACTCCTGCTGGATGGTGGCAGTCAGCGTACGTTTGTTCGACGAGACATATCAGAGAGGCTGCATCTCAGGATACTGGGCGAGGAGGACCTCAGAATTTTTACCTTCGGTGGGAACGCAACGACAAATCCAACGAAGTGCCGCCGGGTGGAACTTTGGCTACGGAGTCGGTTCGACAGGAAAGAAGTCCGGGTGGAGGCTCTCGAGGTGCCCTACATTTGCGCTAGCCTCATGATGGCCCCCTCGGAGGTCGTGGTGACACAGATGAAGATGGAGGGCATGAACATCGCGGACGTCACACCTGACAATGCCGTCGAGGACGGAATCGGGCTTCTGATCGGGGCCGATCATTACTGGGATGTAGTCACCGGAAGCGTGAGGCGCCTGAGCCCCAAATTGATGGCAGTGGACACGGTGTTTGGATGGACTCTGCAGGGCCAGTTCGGAACAACCAAGTCTACGGCAATCTATTCGTCGGCCACGAACGTGATGAGGGTTACCGTGAGAGGAGGAGATGGTGTAGTCTACCAAGGGCGTCTGCCAGAGTCGCTGCGCGATGACCCAGTCTTACGGTGGAGGCGCCGACGAGGGGCCCGCCGACGGCCCCGTCAAGGGGTCCTACCCGCCCTACCTGCCCGAGCTGCCCGAGCTCTGGGTGATCATCGACGAAGCCAGCGGCGTCGCGCAGCAGGGCGAAGTGGACGACGGTGTCTCCCTGCTCAGGCAGTACACGAGGGCCCTCCCGGCCCACAGGAAATCCACACAGAGGCTTCCGTCAACGTTGAAGCAGACACCCGGCGACCGGGTCTTCGACCACGACGAAGTGAACGAGGTCGACATCATTATCGAGAAGCGCCTGGAACAGGAGACGGTCGACAACGATCGCGCCTTCAGCCGTCGCCTGAAGCGCTTCGCCGAGAAGCAAAACGCCAAGTCTTCGTACCAGGAAACGGCGCCGGGCCCAGGAGAGACGAGGACTCTGCGGCGACTGAAGACCGCCGGCCTAGGCACATCTGGAGGACGTGCCGAATCAAGGAGACGTTCATGGGAAGGGATGGCAGGGTCCGTTCCTGCACAGTTTTGTTACCCGGGGAGCAGAATTCAAGCGACCCGTACAGTTGTTCCCTTAGAATTGTGTAATTAATGAGCTTCATCAGCTCATCCGGGGAGATTGTTGTATTTTGTGTGAGTGATTCGTGTTGCGCGAGCTTTCGTACTGCAAGAAAAGGAAGAGAAAGAGGGTTTGCTCGAAACGACGGAGCGCGCTTGTGTCTTTCTTCCTTGAGGTGTCAGTATTAATTCCATCACATAACAATAACCTTGTACCATATATTTTAAGTCTTTCATGATCTGCAGTTCGTATCCCGGCTTTTGAGTTGCATTCGTTTATATTGCCACGCCCGTCGGCGAGCGATGCGCGTGCGTGGCCGAGTGATTCCACTTCCGGCCGCCGAAGCGTACGGACGTGCGATGTCTAGCTCCGAAGGAGCGGTGTCAGCGGCCCACGCCGGCCGCGGTATCAGGGCTAGCGATAACGGAGATTATCAAGTCATTCTGCCTGCTCTGCCTACAGGTCCCGTTGTTTTAAACACCGTTTTTTTCACGCTGACATGAAGGGGCGGCCGTACCGCGTCGACGACTTCCGCGACGCGTTGGCTCCTCTCGGTTTGCTCCCCGAGGTCGCCGCCCTCGGGGCTTACCGCATGAACCATGTGTGGGCGGCGACGTTCAAGACCACCGAGGGCAAAACGAAGATGCTCGCCACGCCGGAGCTGACCGTCAAGGGCCGCCGATGCCTCGTCGTCGACCCGTGCCACCAGGACGTTCGAGTGAAGCTCCATTGGCTCCTTTTCAACGTCACTGACGACGACGTGAGAGCGGCCCTGGCGCCGTACGGCAAGGTCCTCGAGGTGGCCAGGGAAAAGTGGCGTGTCGACGGCTGCCAGACCGTGGGCACCATGACACGCACGGCGGTGCTCCGGCTCAAGGCGGGCGTCACGCTCGACGACATCCCGCACCAGCTGCTGGTGAGCGGTGAGTTGGCCCTCATCGTCGTGCCTGGCAGGGCCCCGCTCTGCCTCCGTTGCCAGCGGACGGGGCACATCCGCAAGGAGTGCCGCGTCCCGAGGTGCAACGTCTGCCGTCGCTTCGGCCACGAGGGCTCCCAGTGCGTCCGGTCTTACGCGGCGGCCGCTGCGCCTGAGGGTGGCTTGGAGAGATCTGAGCTCCTCATGGACGAGGCCGAAGCCGAGGAGACCAATGCGGGTTCAACTGGCAAGGAGAGTCCTGTGGCGAACGAACCCCCTGCACCCGCAAGCGGTGCGGCCCCGAACACCAGCGGCACAACACCATATACGATCGAGGCAGGGCAGGCGGGGCAGCGGGATGGTCCTGCGGTGGAGACGTCTGCACCGCCCAGTAAGGCACTTGTCGCCCCCAACGTCGTCAACGAGAATCCAGCCACCGATGTCACCATGGCCGACCCGGACGCCTCTGCGGGCGGTGCGGCCGCGAAAGGACGCGGGAGGACGACGCCACGGACCCTACGGCGGTGAAGCAAGAGGAGCCGCCCTCTAAAGCGACGCCCATCTGGAGGCGTCGCGCAGTCAAGCCCAACATCCCGGCGGACGACACAAAGGGGGCTAAGCCTCCCCTGTGAGCGTGTGCGCCGGAGGTCGAACGGGGCGTCGGAGTCTGCAAGGCTATCGTACAGTCGACAGACCATCATCGAGACGTGTCAGACAGCCTTTTCCAGCCGAGGTAAGCTCCGTGCGGTCCGTCGCTCCTCCTCCTGAATGGCGGTGATATTAGAAGCGCCACTAAGAGCGGCAACGATTAATGTCCGCGGGCTCGCAGCCCGGCGCCGGCAATACCAGCTGAGCCGACTGTTTGCTGAGAACGAGCTTGATATCATCGCTGTTCAGGAGACAAAGGTCGAGAGCCAAGAGCGGACGGACCGCATGGTGCAACCTTTTCGAACTCTTTTTAATGTATGTGTGGCGCACGCCGATGGAACTTCGGGCGGCTGTTGTTTGTTTATTCGCCGGTCACTAGGTGTGATTGAGACGGCTATGTTTGCGTGTGCTTTCGGCCGCTTTGTTGTCTGCGATTTTTCATTTTCTAACGTCGAATGGCGTGTCATTTGTGTTTACGCACCGACTCGCGAGCGCGAGCGCAAAGCTTTTTTCGAAACTATTAACGAGTATATTAACTGTGAGAGGTATGTTATTTTGCTTGGCGATTTTAATTGTGTTTGCGCGCCTGAGGATCGCTCGAATCAGGCCGGTGTCCGCGACCACAGCGCTATTTTTTTAAACGATATTGTCGCGGAAAATTTATTAGAGGACGTAGCATCTGTTTCCTCCAAAAGCAGCGTACCTTTCACCCATTTTCAAGGCCAGAGCCACGCCCGACTCGACAGAGCATACATATCCCTGGATTTAGTTCCTCTGTGCTCCGATTACATGGTTCAGCCTGTGTCCTTCAGTGACCACGCTCTAGTTATGTTTACTCTTGGGAGGAAAGTCAAAGCGCCTCAGTGGAATTGGTCATTATGGAAGTTGAACAGTTGCCTCCTAAAGGATGAAGTTTTTAAATCAAAAGTAGATGCTCTATTCAAGGAACTGTACGAGGATAAACAGACAGTGTGGGGGTGAGGTGGGAATTTTTAAGGAGGGAGTTAAAATGACTGCTATCGAAAGGAGTACAATACTCAGTAAACAGAGGAAGCAGAAAGAGATGGAGCTGCGGCGCCAGCTGAACATCCTTCTGATCGAAGAAAGCGCGAATCCAGGCGAGTTTGTCGATGAAATAAGAAGTATCAAAAATCAACTGGAGGTCATCGACTGCGAAAGGTACCGCGGGGCTGTTGTGCGGGCACGATCTGCACTAATTGTAACTTTCCCTTTGCTTTGTTGTTCTCCAGTGCCAGTTCATCCTCGCCCCGAGCGCGCGACGCTCGAACTTCCTTCGCCGAACTTTCGAATGAAAAGTGACGCACGAGTAGATAAGCAGCTTCCCACCGCGACCGTGTCGAAAGCAGTCCCGCTCCTGCTCTGTTGTCGCCGCCGGATCGCCGCCTGCTTTTCTGCCGCCTCAAGCACGCTCTGCTCGATTTCTTTGCTGACGCACGGTTTGCACCAGTTCGCCTATTAAACCGTTATTTTTGAGTTCACTGCTCCGCCGTCGTGTCACCGCCGTTCGTGACATTTTCGGGTGGAAGTGCGGGGTGGTGGTGAACGTCGCTCTTCACGTCACTGCGTTCAGCTGCCGGTAGTCAGCCACAGAACATGAGCGATTTCCGTCCTTCTTCCATAGCCAGCGTGCGGCCAGGCCACGGACTAGCTAGAAGGCTGGATTATGCTCGTCGTTCAGCATTTCTTCCGCTTGCTGTTGGATGGCTTCCCGTTCTTTTCAAGGAAGACTCGGTACGGCGATCAGATGTTCACAGGGCACGTCGTCCTCGGTGACCATGCGATGCTTTGCCCAACGGTGGTTTGGCGCACCATCGACGACGACGCAAGCGCAGTCGCTGTATTCGGCTAGGGAGGTCACTCCAGCCGCCGTCGTTGTCGTGGTTCCTGGGCCGGGTTAATGTCAAGCTGCGCGCTGGCGATAGTGTTTTGCTGAGGTGGCGATGATTCGTCATGCAATCGCGTCGATTTCGACGGCAGGTTCGAAGTTCCTCGACGCGACTTCAACGGCTACCCGCCTTCGGCAAGGTGTTGTGTTTCATTCGGAAGTTCGTCACGGGGACCACGGTGCGGCCATCCTGCGCGCCCAAGCTACTCCTCTTGCGACGCCTATTCACTCTTCC